>CM021103.1:615171898-615223452 GCA_007115665.2 Sequoiadendron giganteum | reverse complement strand
TAACATAGACCTGCACTATGACATAAGACTTTTTGCATTCAACATGGAAGGAATCTGATAAAATAGAGGATTACACAGGATTTTATCATGCAATTCACAACCAATACTAAAATAACAAAGAGAAAATGTGAAGGAAAAATGACTTCTATTGAGAAAAAAATGAGGATCTATATTACATCTGCCCAAAGTTATGAGTTACAAAAGTGTGAAGTATCTGCCTCAGCAATCTCCCAACCAAGAACTAACCCCTATACAGAAAGAAGAGAAAGACTTATAGAAACTATCTCCAAATTCAAAATTGAAATTTGGCTCCAAAATCACATGTGTTATCAAATCCCTCCTCCAAACAAGGCGTGCAATGCCAACCAACTCCAAGAAGAATTGTCAAAGCTTCACCAAACTAGTGAGTTGTATGCAAACAAACACCCCAAAAAAATAGGTTCAAAACTGAAAGTTAACTCCATGTCAGTGCCTCATATTACTCCTTGACTCAAATGGAATCAAAAAGAATTCAAAAACTAAACAAAAACCCTGATTTTGTGCTCTAAACTCCCTATCTTTTCTCCACATGTTGGCAAGACTTTCTCAGTCATCTCCAAGATTTATGCAAGTCTTCAAGCTCCATTTGAAACCTTGACCAATTATTTTGAAAAATACATCAAATGACTTCAACTTGCATTAATAACATTTATTTAAAAAGTGATTTATAATTTATCACTTTTAAAAATAAAGTTTTACAATTTGAAAAATGCAATAAGGAAGACACCTAGCTAAGACAAATGTATTCAAGGGCACTAATTTGCATTTTAAATAACATCATTTATTAAAAATGATTAATAAATCACTTCTAATAAATATTCACAATTTGAATCAAAATGCAAAATAAAAATAGTCTCACCTAAATACAAAAGACCTTATATTTACTAAGTTTTAAGAGATAACCAAAGACTTAGTCAAAAATTAATTACAAGGAAACCACGTCCCCAAGCAAAAGAGTGAAGGTTTTAATAAACACTCAAGGAAAACATGCCTCTACTTCTTCATCGAACCACTTAGGGTATTATCCCTAAAATTAATGTGAATCATTCATTTTATTTCACTCTTTGAAGCTTCTCAAATAAGCTTGGCCACCACTATGAAGAAACCCTAGCCGTGCCATTGAGATGGAAAACTCTAGATTATACTCCATTCTAAAACCTTTTGTGGAGCTTTCTGGAGCAAGAAACGGAGGGTAAGTTACACTCAAGCACTCATTTCTCCATCTTATAAACTTTTCTGAGAGCTTTTACGTATTTCCAGAGATGAAGAGGCTTGAATCTAGGCTCTTTGTAGAAAGATAAATATATGTCCCTGATGCATTCATTTATGAATTGTTTAGTCAATTCCTCTTTCTCTATTACAGGCCACCATTGGAGTTTATGCTTTTGCTTTTGAAAACATTTTTTGTAAGAAATAAGCGAGCTTGAACATTTTTTTGATGCCCTTTTCTGGAGCTTTCTGGAGCAAGGTATATGAATCTCAATCTTCTTTCTATTTTTTCAATAGTTGTGGCCTAACTGTACTTATCTTCCATATAGAAATAAAAAGAGAAACAAGTCCGATGAGGGATATTCCTGGTGAATGATGAACTACTTGGAAAATTTGGCCTTTTTTTTTTTACTTTGTAGCAGCTCATAGTATCTCTGCTATTGAAATTTCTCATCTCTTTTTGTTGGTATTTCCTATCGGCCACCATAAATACTCTCTGGCCGAGCTGGGTTTTCCTTTGGCCGCCATGAATACACTTTTTCAAGTTTTTTCTTCATTGAATCTCCTCTAAAAAATGGGTATTTCATTTCTTTTCGCTTCCCTGTGCTGGCCGCCACAGAGAAACGCCATTTTTTGTAGTTTTTTTGGCTTTAAAGCTGCGGCCTCTATATACCATCTTTCAAATATTAATTTGTTATTATCATGTAATGATACGCTATCCTTGAGTTGTGCCTCACTTTCCATGATTTCCTCTATCAAATGCTTTTGCATACAAATGTGGTTATGACATATTCAACTCTACTTTTTACTGCAAATGACTACCATGGACTTTGAATATCCTATCAAGACTGTCCTCATATACTATGTGTAACTTACAGGCTTTCCTTAACAAAGTATGAAGAACCGCCATGTGCAGATAGTACATCAAGCTATCCATATATAACCTCTTGGTCACAAGAGTGTAATGAACCCATTATAACTCCATTATATCGTGACGTTGTCATAACTTTTTTTGTGAAGGTGTTCAATAGATGTATTCAATAAACCTGCTCTAGTAAATGATATACTTCCTTATGTCCATTATATGATGCTAATAACACTATAAAGCTCACTGTTTTCAGTACTTGAATTTCTACTTGGTCAATGCTTCGATCCCTGTCCCAGCATATTACATACTATGGCTGCTCCTTTACTATTTATTTGTTTTCAACAATACTTCAAGTGACTATCGACAACTCCTTTGAGTTTTTTTTGTTGTTGATCATTGGTCTTGATTGCTTAATGACACCACAGTCTTACTATGCTAGTGACCCTTTATTCAAAGCCCCTCTAAAAGTGTTTATGATAGTTCCTTTTAATGATACTTACAAGACACTGGTTCTGCAATTAATATATGAAAAATTAAATTGCATGGCTTCTGAAATCAATGTCATTCTTCTTGAAACAATAATTATCTATTTTAAATCTCTTTAAGGTAATAAAGGAAGTATTGTTTCCTAATATTTATGAACACTATAATCTGCATTGATATGAGTTGGGCTCAACCCTTGTGGGGGCCACATTTTACTCCACTCATTTTTGAAAACCTGATGAATAAACAGCAAGATTAAATTTCCTATACTTTCACATGATGAAAACCAGTTAGTAAAAATAGCAATGAATCAATGATTTCCTTTTGATTTGTTTCTTGTACCTACACATAACACAAACAAGTTAGTAAAAACAGTAGATTCAATGGTTCTTATTTATGTTGCTCTTTTCCTTTTATCTGCTGAATGATGGATAGAATGTTCATTACATTCTTGTTGGTAATGTAGAGATAAGGTAGAATCCGATCCCTCATTTCTCTAACACCACTAGTCATCTTGTAGGCAAACTTGGAGCTAGAGTCGAGACTGATACTAGAGATGGACATAAGGTCAACACGGTTGGGTGCGACGATGATTCGTCATTCTAGGCAATGACGAATCACCTTCTCTCCTTACTCTTATGTTATTTTCAATTGTGTTACGCATTGTTTCTTTCATTCAGCATTTGATTAGGAATCAAACAGGCTACTCCCACGGCTTGTTTGGGATTACAGAACATTTTCTCAATAAATAAAATATTCATGGCATGCAATGGCTTTCCATTATCTGATGAATTTATGCACTTATTCTGATTGCACAATGAAACAATGCAATCGCAATTTCTCTAAAACATATATTCTGTAATCAAATGACTGATTTCTTGTATTATGTTCTTAAATCTTCAATACTTTGTATAAAAACAATTGTTGCAAATGATGTTCAGCCTGAACATTGTTGTCTTCAATGAAATTTGTTTGATTTGTGCTTTGTTGAACTGTTCAACCAATTTAGTCTAAACTGTTGAATGATTTTGCAAATCATTCCTAAACATTCCTTCATTCTGAGAACAAAAAATTTCATTTGATGACTTGTAATAATAAAAATTGTACTTCAACAAGTATTGCTCCTATGATTACTAATTTTAAGCAAGACGCTAAAAATTGGTAACATTTCTAGTGACCCCCTAGGGGTGTTTACCTGATAAACAAAAAGGCTAGTGCCTTACTTATCCATTGGGTATGGAGTCTATATATGCCCTTTTCTCGACTTAGAAAACCCTATCCAGACCTCACTTTTCTTCTTTAACTGATTGTAACTTTGCTATTACTAGTTACAATCCCATGGGATATCTTTTTGTTGTTGATGACATTGAAGCTTTATTCATTTTTATGAATAAGAAGCATATATCCGATGTAACTATAGCTAGTAATGACAGACTTCAAGCATCCTTTTCCCCCCAAAAATACTTAAAGCAAACTAACAACTATGCTTAACAACACTTAGAGAAAATATAGATGCATCTATCCTAGATGCAGAAGCACTTATTAAACATTTAGAATCTACTAAAATCTGTATAGATTAGATCCTATCTCAAAAGTAATGCTTGAGGTGAATCCCATTCACTGGGATTGGTTCAACCTCACCATCCAACTTTGATAGCTGGAAGGCATTGTGTTGTTTCTTCTCAATAACAATGAAAGTTCCACTCCAAAATGAATCAAATTTGGAGTTCTTTCCAGGCCTGCTTTTCAACTCATCCCACTTTAGCACAATGTCTCCTTCCTAGAAAACTCTTGGATATGCCCTTTTATCGAATGTCCTTTTCATTTGAGTCTGATGTTGCTCAATCTTTTTCATTGGTTCAGCTCTGACCTCTTCAAGTTCAATCAGTTGAGCTAGCCTTGTTGTCATTGGTTCCTCTTCAATCATATCCAGCTAGTTTACCAGGTCCAGAGCTCAAAGCTCAAGTGAAATGGGCATTCTTGCCTCTTTTGCATACACAAGAATGTATGGAGAAAGTCCTATTGACCTTTTTGAGGCAATTCTATCAACCCACAAGGCTGATTTCAGCTTGGTGTGCCAGGCTCTTTGATTGCCTTCCATGGTCTTCTTAATAACCTCAGGAGGTTCTTGTTAGTGGACTCAGCCTGTCCATTCCCTTGAGGATAGTAATTTGAATATGTATTCAAATAAACACCATTTTTAGTAGCCAATTCAGACACTCTAGTTCCTATGAATGCAAGTGCATTATTTGAATCAATAGATTCTAGAACTCCAAACCTGGTTATCAGCTCTTCATAAAAATTCATTACAAGTGTTTTATTGGCTTCTTTGAGTGTGACAGCCTTAGTCCACTTTGAAAAATAATCTATTGCTGTAAGCACCCACTTATGGCCTACACTTGATAGTGGGTTTATAACCCCAATAAAATCCAAGCCCCATTTCATAAAGGGTTGTTCAACTTGAACTGGTTGTAATGGAAGAGCAGCCAACTTCTCTTTTCCTAAAAAGATAGCACATTCTTTGCACTTCCTTACCCATGCATGGGCATCTTTGAATAAGCTAGGCCAGTAATAGCCTCCTTTCATGATTTTAAGAGCTATAGCTCTTGGAGAAAAATGTCCACCAGCTGACCCTTGATGAAATTCGTGCAATACTTTATCAACCTGATCAACTTCAATACACCTTAAAAAGGACACCATGAAAATCTCTTCTAAATAGTAAACCATTTAAAACAACATAAGGTATGGACTGCATACGATAATACCTTCTTCTGGACTTAGTTAGATCAGGAGGTCACTCACCGGTCAACAAAACATGAGTCATTTCTACAATCCAACCTTTAGGAGCAGGTACAATAGCTTGTTCTTCATCTTGAAGTGCTAAAACAACACTTTCTTCCTCTATGGTTTTGATGTTGTTTTCCTCTATGAGTTGTTCGCAGAGGCCTCTTCCTCTTATTAGCTTAGTAACCTTTATCTCAAGGTCATATTCCATTACTTTGGTTACCCAACCAGCTCTTCTATCACTCAAATCTTTATTAAGAAAAAACTCTTTTACACTTGGATGAGCAACCGTCAGGATAATTTTATTACTAGAAAGCATATGCCTAAACTTCTTTAAGCTTCTTATAACAGCGAGAACATGCTTCTCCACAAAAGTATACCTGAGCTCGTAATCCTTGAGTCCTTGATTGAAGAGCACCAGAGGTTGTTCAGATCCTTCATCATTTCGTTGTACAAGCATAGCTGAAAGTGAATCAATATTTTTATAGGCATACAAAATGAAATCTTTAGAAAAATCAGGATTCAAAAGTGTAGGTAAAGCTGCTAATGCTTCCTTTATAAGCTCAAAAATTATTTTCCCATCTTTGGTCCAGCTGAAAGGTACGTTCTTTCTCAGCATATGAGTTAGTGGACTTAACAAATCAGCAATGCAAGGATAAACCTCCTAACAAAATTAATCCTACCAATAAACCTATGTAAACCTTTCTTATGTGCTAGCAGTGGAAGAGCTAAGATGGAACTTACCCTTTCAAGATCAATTGTAATGCCTTGCTTTGACACAACGTAACCGAGCAATCTGCCCTCATGGACAGCAAAAACACACTTTTTGGAGTTAAGTGATATCCCAAATTCTCTGCACTTCTCAAAAATCTATCTTAAATCATTGAGATGATCTTTTGCTTCTTTAGAAAAAAGAGTGATATCATCAAGATATAAAAAAAAAAATTTGTACATTAAACTTTGAAAAGCCATATTCATGGCTTTCTGAAATGTTGCCCTAGCATTGGACAAACCAAAGGGAATTTTCTCATAAACCATAGTCCCCCATTTTTGTGATGAAGACTATTTTGTACTGGTCTTCTTTCTTCACTAAAATATGATTGTAACCAAAATAGCCATCTAATAAGGAAAACCTTTCAGACCCTGAAACTACCTGAAGTATTTGTTTCATAGAAGATAGAGGATGACAGTCTTTTAGAGAGGCCCTATTCAAGTCATGGAAATCTACACAGAGTCTTATCTCCCTATTTTTCTTCCTTACTGGTACTAGGTTTGACACCCATGAGGTATGCTTAATGGGGAAACTAATGTTGCTTTCAATCAACTTATCCAGTTCTTTTTTCATCAAAGGCTCTAACTTAGGATTCAAGGGCCTATGTTTCTACCTAACAGGTTTGACATTGGGCTTTAGTTCAATAGTATGTTGGGAAAGCTAGGGATTAAATTCCTTCAAATCAGTCTATTGCCAGGCAAAGATATCATTAAATTCTTGACAAAGCTTAATACAAACACACTTCTCTTCAGCTATACATACCTTGCCTAATTTAAGCAACTTTCCTTTGAAGACTTCAACCTCTTCAAAGTGATCTTGCTGAACTTGAATAGTGCCCTTGTGTTTTCTAGCTTCATCATTTGTATTGAAAATAGATTCTAGAGTGACCAAACCTTTTGGAAACTTTTTTTTTTTGAGCTGAATAGTCTGGTCATTGTACTGGTGTTGTAGCATTTCCTGATTGGCATGTGAGAACTCAACTTCTTCTCTCAAGAATCTTACAATCTTCTGGTCACTTTCAAAAACTTGTCAATGTATGTTATTATCAGGCATAGCAGGTCTAACAACAACTTTAATATGTTGATTAGCTTTGTCAGTGCAAATTTCTTTCAGAATATCAAATTCAGCTCCTATAGCAGCTAGTCTATCAGCATGTTTATTCTGAGTTCTAGGTATGGAAATCAGATTAAAAGCATCAAATCCCTTTAAGAGGTCCCATACTCTTTTTCGACAAGACCTGAGTGCATCATTTCTTACAACATTTAGCTTCCTTACCTGATTAACAACCAATTCATTGTCCCCATAAACCTATAGGAAGTTGATACCTCTCTATCTTGCCCACTCTAAGCCTTGGATTAAAGCTTCATATTCAACAGAATTATTAGTATAGCTGAAACAGAATCTGAAAGCTAAATAATACTTCTCACCCTTCGGAGATACCAGCATACAACCTCCACCAGCACCAACCTTACTCCTTGAGCCATCAAAAAATAGCTCCCACACATCATTTTCATGTTGTTCACCTTGTTGTTCTTTATTCTTTTCAATGTTAGGCATAAAAGATTCAGTCTCATGCATCATATAAACACCAATGTCAACCTCTTCCAACTGCTCACTTGTACCAACCTCTCCTTTTTGAGATGCCCACACTTCAGGAAGAATATCTGAGACTACTTTTGCTTGAACTTCACCTTTTTGAATAATAGGCTACTCCTCTTGTTCACTGGTACATAGGTTAGCATTAATGGGAGGATGATGGTAAGGTTCAATATGATCCTTGGCTATTGATTCAGATTTTACAGTGACCCTAGTACCATACCTAGCTATGAACAACATATGAGACTAGTCAGCAGATAAATATCCACCTATCTTGGTTGTGAAGTCCCTAGATAAACAAAGGGAAAAGTATGGGGGTAACTCTATTACATAGATATCCTGTGGTATTACAAAATTTGGACAGGCATGTAGAGTTAAAATCATATTTTTAATGACCCCTATTGTGTTAACAGCAGTGCCATCCAATTTCACAACTCCCTTCTCAAGTGGCTCATACTTAATACCTAATTTATCAATAATTTGTTTGGGCATTACTGAACTACTAGCCCCAGAATCAATCATGTAATTGTGAACTAGGTGATCTCCAATAATTAGAGAAACATAAAAAGGAGGTAGCTTAGATTTAACAGTTTGTTGTTCCTTCTTCTCAAGAGGGGCATTAGTGAGAACCACCTTAGGAGGTTGTTGATTTATTAATTCTTCTAATAAAGAAAACTTAGATAAAGCTTCATGTAAAAGTTCCTTTTGACAAGGCAAAGCCAATGAATCCCACATTAAGACACTTACACTTATCTTCTTCATATGATCTAAAATGTTGAAACTACTAGTACTAACCTTCTGCTATCCTTTGGGAACAATGACATCTTTTTGTGTTTGTGTTGGCTGCACTGGTATTCCTTGCATAGCAAGTGGCTTAACCTGGCCCTATGAACTGGTAGATGGTTGATTTCTATCACCATCAGTCTGTTGCCCCAAATCTACAGCCCTCTTCTTTGATCTTGTATTGGATGATACATGATCACTTGACAAACTTGGTGGGTCATTAAGCCCACAAAACTCCTCACCTTACAAATTTAAAAAAGAAACTTCAGAATTACCAGAGTCTGTATGACAAGTCTATTGTTCTAATTTTTCTTGAGCTGAATTATGTGGAACAGCAGCACTATTTTGCACCATTAGTGCCTGATTTAAAATCCCATTTGAACAAGTTGACTGATTATGTGGCTGATTACATGGGAAACACCATTCGTAATCAGCTGCAAGGTTATTTTGAACTGGAACAATATCCTTAGAGGTACTGGGAGTGCTGGGATTATAAGGTTGGAATGGCCTCTGATTAAAATTTCTTCTTTGAAACTAGGAATAGGCCTGAAAAGGGGCTTGATAAGAAGGTTGGCTTTGCTAATTTTTAATATTTACCAACTCATTTACAAAAGTCTGCAGGGACTTCTGGATGTTGTCATTCTGATTTACCAATTCTTGAAACTGGTTAGGAACAACATACTCTTGAGCTATTGTTTGTGCATTAAAAGCTGGAAAAGCTGGAAAAGATGGGGCAGTAGCTATTGTAGGTGGTAAAGCAGAGGTAGTTGGCTGTAAATCAGAAAAACAAGGCATAGGAGGCCTAGGGGCTATTTTACCTACGTGGATCAGGCTATTTTCAGCTCTGACAGCAACATCAAATGCTTTTGGCAATGTGTCACCTCCCAAAGACTCTATCATAAGTGCAATATAACTATTTAAATACTTTCAATAGTATAAGTAACCATAATCATTGGAAGGTTTTATCGTGGCTAGAATATGATTCTAGGTTCTTTTGAAACGGTAGTTGAAGTCCATCAAATGCTCTTGTGGAGCTCTTTTAATAGTAGTTAGCTGCTCCACCAGAGATAGGTGATCAGATTTATCTTTGAATTGCTTATTGAGCCGCTCATCCAACTCGTCCCACGTAGCTATTGAATTGACAAGGAAGCCTCTTAACCATTGAAGGGCTTTACCCTTGAAAGAAGCCGCCAAGAGCCTCACTACTATATCTTGTTGGGTAATGTGATGCACTCCACACAATGAAGCCACATCCCTGATGTGTTCAATGGTTGTTGTGTGTTCTTCTCGAGTGAAAAATGGCAAGCTCTTCAAGGCTGTAGTTGGTATGTCATTGTGTTGTGCAAGATTCAATGGGCTGCCCTGATCAAAAGATATAAATGGTTAATTTCTGGGTGGTGGTCAAGCCATTGGGATTGTAAATAGGAATAGCTTCAATAGTGGTATGACTGTCACTAGTAGGAGGATTTGACTTGGACCTTCTTGAATAAACAACTATCCTTTGTACTTTCTGGACTTCTCTCCCCTTCCTTCTAGGTGGGGATATCTGCAAATACTCAAATACAGCTAAGTTACTCCTAGTCTCCACTTTTCTCATGGGTTGCAATGCACTGGTTTTGCTAAATCTAAGCTTGGAGCCACCAAGTATGCTAAAATATATCACTTAAAGACTACAAATTCTGCTACACATACAAAATAGCAGTATGATAATTATGGTTTAAGACTGAAAAACAGTTCTCAATCCCATCGGGCGTGCCAAAAACTATTGTCAATTAAGGTTTGCACCCCTGCTATAGCTATGAACTGTAGCAACCTATTGACACATTGGAACACTTCGAGGTTGTGGGTGACCAAGGAATGAAGTGGACCTCCAGATTATGGACCAGTTCCCTTTGAATTTTCTAGTAAAAATTGAGATATGAGAAGGAAAAAGGTAGAAAGATATAATTGAAACTAAAAAACTATCACTAACAGGTGGTACACCAAAGGTAAGAATTTTGACCCAAAAACTGCTAAAACTCACAAAAACCTCAACAGAAATAAACAATCTCACAACACACAAATAGATGTCTGAAAAAACGATTCTATGTAAGGCTTTGACTATTTTAATGTTTAAACACAAGGGAAACAATAATGTTTTCACAAATATAAAAGCATAAAAAGATATCACTAACATAGACCTGCACTATGACATAAGACTTTTTGCATTCAACATGGAAGGAATTTGGTAAAATAGAGGATTACACAGGATTTTATCATGCAATTCACAACCAACACTAAAACAAATAACATAAAATGTGAAGGAAAAATGACTTCTATTGAGAAAAAAATGAGGATCTATATTACATCTGCCCAAAATTATGAGTTACAAAAGTGTGAAGTATCTGCCTCAGCGATCTCCCAACCAAGAACTAACCCCTATATAGAAAGAAGAGAAAGACTTATAGAAACTGTCTCCAAATTTGAAATTGAAATTTGGCTCCAAAATCACGTGTTATCAAATCTCTCCTCCAAACAAGGCATGCAATGCCAACCAACTCCAAGAAGAGTTGTATGCAAACAAACACCCCAAAAAAATAGGTTCAAAACTGAAATTTAACTCCATGTTAGTGCCTCATATTACTCCTTGACTCAAATGGAATCAAAAAGAATTCAAATATTGAACAAAAACCCTAATTTTGTGCTCCAAACTCCCTATCTTTGCTCCACATGTTGGAAAGACTTTCTCAGTCATCTCCAAGATTTATGCAAGTCTTCAAGCTCCATTTGAAACCTTGACCAATTATTTTGAAAAATACATCAAATGACTTCAACTTGCATTAATAACATTTATTTAAAAAGTGATTTATAATTTATCACTTTTAAAAATAAAGTTTTACAATTTGAAAAATTCAATAAGGAAGACACCTAGCTAAGACAAATGTATTCAAAGGCACTAATTTGCATTTTAAATAATATCATTTATTAAAAATGATTAATAAATCACTTCTAATAAATATTCACAATCTGAATCAAAATGCAAAATAAAAATAGTCTCACCTAAATACAAAAGACCTTATATTTACTAAGTTTTAAGAGATAACCAAAGACTTAGTCAAAAATTAATTACAAGGAAACCACGTCCCCAAGCAAAAGAGTGAAGGTTTTAATAAACACTTAAGGCAAAAATGCCTCTACTTCTTCATCGAACCACTTAGGGTATTAACCCTAAAATGAATGTGAATCATTCATTCTATTTCACTCTTTGAAGCTTCTCAAAGAGGCTTGGCCACCACTATGAAGAAACCCTAGCCGTGCCATTGAGCTGGAAACCTCTAGCTTATATGCCATTCTGAAGCCTTTTTTGGAGCTTTCTGGAGCTTTCTGGAGCAAGAAACGAAGGGTAAGTTACACTCAGGCGCTCATTTCTCAATCTTGTAAAATTTTCTAAGAGCTTTTACGTATTTCTAGAGATGAAGAGGCTCGAATCTGAGCTCTTTGTGTAGAAAGATAAATATATGTCCTTGATGAATTCATTTATGAATTGTTCACTCGATGCCTCTTTCTCTATTACAGGCCACCATCGGAGTTTATGCTTGTGCTTTTGAAAACATTTTTTGTAAGAAATAAGCGGGCTTGAACATTTTTCTGATGCCCTTTTCTAGAGCTTTTTGGAGCAAGGTATATGAATCTCAATCTTATTTCTATTTTTTCAATAGTCGTAGCCTGACTGTGCTTATCTTCCATATAAAAATAAAAAGAGAAATAGGTCCGATGAGGGATATTCCTGGCGAATGATGAACTACTTGTAAATTTTGGCCCTTTTTTTTTTACTCTGTAGCAGCTCACAATATCTAGGCTGTTGAAATTTCTCATCTCTTTTTGTTGGTATTTTCTATCGGCCACCATAAATACTCTCTACCCGAGCTGGGTTTTCCTTTGGCCGTCATGAATACACTTTAAGTCAAGTTTTTTCTCCATTGAATCTCCTCTAAAAAATGGGTATTTCATTTCTTGTCGCTTCCCTGTGTTGGCCGCCACAGAGAAACACCATTTTCTGTAGTTTTTGGGGCTTTAAAGTCGCGGCCTCTATATACCATCTTTCAGATATTAATTTGTTATTATCATGTAATGCTACACTATCCTTGAGTTGTGCCTAACTTTCCATGATTACCTCTTTCAAATGGATTTGCATACAAATGTGGTTATGACGTATTCAACTCTACTTTCTGCTATAAATGACTACCATAGACTTTGAATATCCTATCAAGACTGTCCTCATATATTATGTGTAACTTACAGGATTTCCTTAACAAAGTACGAAGAACCTTCATGTGCATATAATACATCAATCTATCCATATATAACCTCTTGGTCACAAGAGTGTAATGAACCCATTATAACTCCATTATATCAGAGCATTGCCATAACTTTTTCTATGAAGGTGTTCAATAGATGTATTCAATAACTTGCTCCATTACATGATATACTTCCTTATGTACATTATATTATTCTAATAACACTATAAAGCTCACTTTTTTTAGTACTTGAATTTCTACTTGGTCAATGCGTCGATCCATGTCCCAGCATATTACATACTATGGCTGCTCCTTTACTATTTATTTGTTGTCAACAATACTTCAAGTGACTGTCGACAACTCCTTTGATTTTTTTTGTTGTTGTTGATCATTGGTCTTGATTGCTTAACGACACCGAAGTCTTACTATGCGAGTGACTCTTTATCCAAAGCCCCTCTGAAAGTGTTTATGATTGTTACTTTTAATGATACTTACAAGACACTGGTACTGTAATTAATATCTGGAAAATTAAATTGCATGGCTTCTGAAAGCAATTCCATTCTTCTTGAAATAATAATTCTCTGTTTTAAATCTCTTTAAAGTCATAAAGGAATTATTGTTTCCTAATATTTATGAACACTATAATCTGCATTGATATAAGCTGGGCTCAACCCTTGTGGGAGCCACATTTTACTCCACTCATTTTTGAAAACCTGATGAATAAACAACAAGATTACATTTCTTGTACCTGTACATGACGAAAGCCAGTTAGTAAAAATAGCAATGAATCAATGATTTCCTTTTGATTTGTTTCCTATACCTGCACATAACACAAACAAGTTAGTAAAAACAGCAAATTCAATGGTTCTTTTTGATGCTCTGCTTTTCCTTTTATCTGGTGAATGATGGATAGAATGTTCATTCCATTCATGTTGGTAATGTAGGGATAAGGTAGAATGTGATCCCTCATTTCTCTAACACCACTCCTCATTTTGCAAGCAAACCTAGAGCTGGAGTCGAGACCGATACTAGAGATGAACATAAGGTCAACACGGTTGGCTACGACGATGATTCATCATTCTAGGCAATGATGAATTGCCTTCTCTCCTTACTCTTACATTATTTTTAGTTGTGTTACGCATCCTTTCTTTCATTCAAAATTTGATTAGGAATCAAATAGGCTACTCCCACAGCTTGTGTGGACTTATAGAACGTTTTCTCAATAAATAAAATATTCATTGCATGCAATGGCTTTCCATTATCTGATGAATTTATACACTTATTCTGATTGCACAATGAAATAATGCAATCACAATTGCTCTGAAACATATATTATATAATCAAATGATTGATTTCTTGTATTATGTTCTTAAATCTGCAATACTTTGTATAAAAACAATTGCTGCAAATGAAGTTCAGCCTGAACATTGTTGTCTTCAATGAAATTTGTTTGATTTGTGCTTTGTTGAACTGTTCAACCAGTTTAGTCTAAACTGTTGAATGATTTTGCAAATCATTCCTAAACATTCCTTCATTTTCAGAACAAAAAATTTCATTTGATGACTTGTAATAAAAAATTTGTACTTCAGCAAGTAATTGCTCTTATGATTACTAATTTTAAGCAAGACGCTAAAATTTGGTAACAGTGGTAGCATGGAATGTGTCAAAAAGATAAATATCCTTCATTAAGGTATTCTGATGACTAACATTCTTGCTAATGCCATTTTTTTTTGCAAACTTGGAAAAGAAAGATACTAACATTTGTGAAAAGTAATCTATCCAGCTTGTGCAATGCTTGGAGATGCAAATAGTTATCTAACAGATCGGATAATTTTCACTACTAAAATAAGTTTTTCCATGAATACAAGATAAATGATATGCTTTAATTCTAATTCAATTGCACTTGAAATGAAAGAAATTGTGAAAATATTATAAATGACAGTAATTATGCAAACTGAAACAGTGATCCAAAGATATCAACCAGAAACATAAGTGACAAGATTTTAATATTGTAAAATGTAGATTCAAACTTAATTCAGGACTAAATCGCCCAGGTGGGTGAATGACTCCCAATTAGGGTTTTTGGAGGGTTTAGATGGTGAAAAAAAAAATAGCACAAAATTCCCTACAATCTGGAAAAATAACTAGTACAAGGACTAAATAGCCCAAGTGGGCGAATGCGTCCTAGATTAGGGTTTTTAATCTAGATTCAGCAAATTCTAAGTTGATTTTAGGGTTTCTAGGTTGTATCTTGACTTGACTATTTGTAATGATAGATTTGTATTGAAATTGAATGATGCAAGTGTAAGAGAGGAGAACCAACCATATCAAGGCCCCAGGTCACAGAGAGTCGAGAGTGGTAGGTTTCCCTAAGTTACCTAACTCTAAAGGGATGCTACGAAACAAGGGATGAGAATGATGAGGACTATAAGGTCCTTCTACGACTATTCAATCTTGAAATCTAAGTCTGGACTAGGCGAACTAGTTTTTGGATTCAATATTGCACCTTAGACAACTCTCTATTCAAGGAACTAAGCATGGTTTTAGGATGACAGTGCGGCATGCTAGTGTCTTAAAGGTGCATTGGCATTCGTACAGCCAGAGTACAGAAAAGGAAATATGAACCACAAAAAAATGAGTTGATGGCCTAGATAAGTACTCCTAAATGAACAAAATAGAACTATCAAATATGAAAAATACAAGCGAAGATGAAAAATTAAATATATGAGAGCCAAAATAATGAAGATAATCTTACCAAGGCACTAGTTCACCAGCTAGCTCTGAAAGAATTTCCACCTGCATACAAGGAAGAGGGGAAATTATTGGGTGCTATATAAGGGTCTTCCTTAGTCAGACCCCCATTTTGGTGTTTTCACCTCCACAAACAACCATATAGCAACAAGAGAGAAATATACAATAAAGAAGTAAAGAAAGAAAGAATTCAAATAACACTACAAAACAGTAAAGAGCTACTCAACCAAAGCACAAAGGAGAGGAGTGAAATGTTACCACCTCCACCAAGAGCTCACTAGCTAATGGAGGAGAAATAAGGCTTGAAACAGTCATCATAGCCTTGACTGTGATGAAGGGAGGTCTCATAAGACCTCAAGCTTGTGTTGTAATGGCTTGCTTCACACTTGCTTTGTTGAGTTGATGGAGTGTTGTTGCTATAATGGAGTATTGAAGTGTTTCTTGCTAGTGAAGAGAATGTTGGAAAATGCTTGAGAATGTGAAAGAAGGATGAACTGAATGCTTAGATATCCAATTGAAATGAGAATGAATGAATTTGAAGAAGAATGAGAAAAATCTACCATTTTTGAGGTCATTTGGTCGAAGAGGGACATTACAAATTGACCCCAATCGAAAGCATAATACCTCTGCCAACTTCAGATGCAGGAATCTATCAGGGATGTAAGCACGTTGTGCGGACTTCTGTACACTGTGTGCAAATCCCTGAAAAATATTCTCCCACCAACACAATAGGCAGATGCCATGTGGAAGGAAAACAACCAGCTGATGTGGAATTTGCGTTTGGATTTTTTTTCTAAGGTGAGGATATATGAAAGGGGAATTTGTTTCAAGGGTGCAAATTCACTCCTACACATTTTTCCCCCACTTTAGCGAGCATGAATACTAATGAGTGATTCAATAAAGTAGATTGAAGAGTTAGTAGGGTTAGAAATGTATACCTAAATTGTCGAGGAATCAAACTGTGATCTGGTGAGCTCGAAAGTGCAGGATAGAAGAAAATAGTTCATAGCCCCACATAACCATGAAGTTGCATAAGGTACACCGAAGGCCCTCAGACCCATGATGGAAAAATACCACAAGATGAAAGTGTCTCACAAGCCTATAAACCTGCAAGAAGGTATCCCTCAAGATCTCTCACATGAAGGAAACCCAAAGAAGTAAGTGTCTCAGAAGCCCAAAGAACTGCAAGGAGGCAGCACCCAAAACCTCTCGCATGAAGGAAGCCCCATGAAGTGTGTTCCTTACAGGCCCACAGACCTACAACAAGGTATCCCCCAAGATCTCACACATGAAGGAAACCCAAATGAAAGAACCATATAGGCCCATGAACCTGCAAGGAGGTGTCCCCCAAGATCTCTCACATGGAGGAAACCCAAAGGAAAGAGTGCCTTATAGACCCATAGACCTACAAAGAGGCGTCCCCCAAGATCTTTCACATGGAGGAAACCCAAAGGAGGGGACTCTGTGGAGTCTAATTGGAAAGAATATTTACAAGCGCACCTACAAAGCGACATGTTTACCCATAAATAAAGCATGTCAAAAAATAAAGCAGCCACATAGGAAGTCAAGCAAAAATTCACACAGATTGTCAAAAAATTGTAAAGCTTTCAAAGGGGTCCCTCGAGAACTTAGTGTGAAGAGGGGGTCCACTCAAAGAACGCATTGTTTGAAAGTGAAAGAAATATTTTCTTTCTCAAATCGATTCGTTATCAAGGAATCCTTTCAAAAGATGTTCAATTCATCAAGGAATTTGAAAGGAAAAAAGTGCCTCCTCTTGAGGGGAAGGTAAAATTTAATTCCACCTTAGAGGAAGGTACTCAATTTCTTTCTTTACGAACCCATTGATAGGCTGTCGTTAGGTCCTACTACTTTAGAATAATTGAATTTCAATTGTCGATTGGGCAGTGTCCAAGGCAATTTGCAAAAGGAGATTATTTGAACAATCCATTTTATATTTTCAATTTTTCTCCAAACTACAGAAATCAAGACTAAACTAAAGCCATTACTTCCTAACTTTAAAATAATCTTACTCTAAGAAAACCCAGAAATACTAAATTAAAAAGCATAAGACAACTAATTTAGAAAGCATTATGACTAAACTAGAAAGCATAGAAACAGTAAACTAAACAACTGGAAAATTACACAAACATAAAAGTAAGGAAATAAAAAATTAAGCATCATCTAAACAGTAAAGGAATATTATCAACTATAGAAGAGAACTTATACAATTTAAAAACAATGGTGCTCTGGAACAACTGACTTGACTCTTCCATAGCTTATTATTTCCTACTGAACAACAATCTATCTTTAACAAAGAAAATAACTTAACAATAAAATACTTATCTATCTAGGCTAACTCCCCTTGAGTGGCCAGCTCACGGGCTACTACTTCATCCTTAACTCACATAAACTATAGATTCTCAAATCCTCTTATGTCATACAGTCACCATCATTCGCATTCAATAGTTACCAATAAACAGAAATCAGATAATTCATTTCAACAGTGATTTGCAAAACCATGTAAACAACATAACGATACTTCCTCTCTATCGTATTCACTACTTAAGAAATTATAGTTTTATAGATAAATTTTTAACCAAATCCTAAATTTAAGATGGCATGGATAGCCATTGAAAAAGTCTTCCTTAACTAAAAATTAACTTGATGTCTTTAAAGCTTTAAAACATGTAGAAGGCTCGAGAAGAGCCATAAAGTTTTTAACAACAGAATTTTAAATAACTGAAACTGAATCTTCGACGCATCATCCAAGTATCTAGGAGTGGGTTTGCAGCATTACTTTAAGGCACGTGTTGGCTAAAACTTCTAAAATAGCCGCATGATGACCTGATAATCCCTACAAAAATGCTCAAATCAACCCATTAAACCTGCTTTGGACAATTTCCTCAATTGATCAAAAGAAAGAAAGAAAGCATAATTTTCCTAAAAATAAGTAATTACTTCTAAAGTTTAATAAATTGGCACAAGCTTAGGATTGAATTAGCAAAAGTAAGCTTCCTAGATTGTATTATGATGAGGTTATTTTTGCCTCATCATTTCCTCCCCTACCTAGTTTCTAGCAGGTCCTCCTGCTCCATAGTTAAACCCTTGAGTTGTATTCCATTCTTCATAAAGAGTACTGAGATCATGTGTTTCCCTAGCTGATGCATTGAAAGCTTTAGGGTTATGAATGAACCCTCTATGGAACATCACATTTTCTCTCCACTCATTAAAGAGTATATCATTGTGATCTGTGGAAATATTAAAAGTTGAGGGTGGATTAAGTAGCAAGGGGGGCTTGTATTTCATTCCTATCCATTTCATTCTCAGTATTTTTAGGATTTTAATTAGAGCATCAGCTATTTTGAATGAACATCCGATGTTTAGGGGAGAAATAACTTCTCTTTTCTTTAAATAAGCCGAAAGAGGGGTGAACCTTTCCTCACATGCATGCCATTCTTTGCCAATTAATTTCTGTCCATTTCCTATGAAATTATCATAACACATCTTAAGGCTGTTGTCATACCTTTCTTTCATCTTTTCATTAACAAGAAGAGACAGAAATGTAGCTTTGAACCCATCAAGCCTTGTATTTGGGGACCTGATCTAGAGACCCACTGTTTTCTTTGCCTGTGTAAATTCTTTTGTTTGATCTTGCCAGTGAATTTGATTTCTCATTTTTGAGAGAAATGCCCTCAATTCAACTTCTCCAACAAACAAATTAATAAAGAAATCTGTATGATTTTCCAATAACAAATCATGCAGAAAGAATTCACAAATTAAATCCTAGTCTTCAGGAGTTGATTCTACAAATATTTTTACAAACTCTTTGTCATTAGGCTCATAAGTTTGATCATTATAGATTCTGAACAGTTTCCATCTCAACCATTATTCATTCAAAAACATTGAGTAAATCCTCGATGGCCTTCTACAATTCAGCAAATAGTCCATAAGTTGACAGGCATCTTGCTTTCCTCGGTAGGCTTTGTGAAATGACTCCTTTAGGAGCACCAGTTCTTTCTTCAACCTATGATTTTTAGTTTGGACATTTCTAAGGAAGTAACATTATTCCATCCATTTTGTTAGCAGAGGCGGAATGCTGACTTGGAACCAATCAGTTATAACCGGTTCAGTTTGAATTGCTTTGGACTCAGTTTGGGGTCTCACGGTGCATTCCTTTAGATCCTGTTCTAGTTCAACTACTCTTCTGATAGAAGTGTTTAACTCCTTAGTCTTTATTTTCTTGTCCCCTCGAAAGCTGAGAGCATAAGCACAAAATTTTGTTTTATTTTTCCCATTTCTACATCTTTTTGTGCAATATTCTCACTATAAGTTTTATGCTTTTCATACTGCTCTTGCACATGTTCCTATAACTTATAGATGTTTGAGTCTTTGTCTTGCAATTGTAGCTTCAAGTCTCTTATTTCCTGATCCCTTTTATTTATTATAGCAGTTTGTACAGCCAACTCCTCTTTCTACAATTCTATAATTTCGTTATTTTTAGATAATTGCCTCTATAAATCATCAATTTCTAGTTTATACTTTTCTAATTCAGCACTAGCACAACTGGTTTCAACTATTTCAAAAAATTTATCTACAATGTGTGACAAATTTTTTGGCATACTGCAATCCCCTTCAGGTCCTCTATTCTGAGTTTCATCATTGAAAATTTCCTCTATATGTGCAGAATGGAAAGGAAATACTTCACCTGAATCCTCTCTATTTAGGGGTGTCTCATCTTCACTGGCTTGCTCTAAAATTTCTATGGGCACTTGTGGCCGCTTAGACTTTTTCTTTTGTGAACTTCCCTCCTTACCCTATATTGGGGTTTCAGAGAATTCAGAAGCCAATCATTTACTCCTTCTGAGTGGAGGTGATTCCTGTAAAATAATAGGTGTTTGATTTTTCTTTGTTCTCTTTTTCCTTGGTTTACTTGTGTCAGAATAAACAATATTAATCTATTCTTGCAAGTTAGGGGTTTGGAATTTATCACCGCAGAGGTCTGGCAAATCCTCACCAAGAGTGGTGGGATTAAGAGCTTCCAGTGCCGGAGAGCCCTTAGGGGAAGTTGCTTCGGATGATGGAATAGCATGTTGGGATGGTTCCCCTAATTCTATGGTTCTTGCAACTACAGGCTTCTCCATTTTCTCTAAAAAAATTTCCCATTTCCCCTCAAGTTTCTTTCAAAAGTGATACTTGTAGATTAGTTGAATTAACCCGTGGTGTTTCAAAGGCCCAGACCCTATTTTATACCTCTCCATGGAAGTTCTTAAGGAATCAAACAAGAATTCAGGCATATTAACCCTAAGATTTGGGTCCTCCTTTCCATGACATATATGGGTCAACATACGAAAGGCAGGCCCTACAACTATGGCAAGCTGATCTTCACAAGTAATGTACTTTATAATCCATGCAACGGCAGTACCCCAGGGTTCTAACATGAAAGTTCTCTGGAATCCCTTATTTTATCCCCTAGTGCTTATTACTACCATTGGATATGGGTCCCTCTCTAATAAATAATTCAGCTAATTTTTGGTACGTTACTTGAGAGGTTTCTTTTATATTTATGCTTGTATTTTCTAAGCCAGATAAGCGAGAAATAATCTTAGAGCTTACCTTAGAATGCTTCCCTTGAAGTACCACTTAGCCATTTGTGTAGTTCTCAGCAAAGGATCTTACCAGCTTTTCATTATGGCCTTCAAATTTCCTAATGAAGTTTAACCACCCTGCTTCTTCGAACAATCTGGAGATATTACTCAATCCCAATAATTTTTCCACTGAATCTGGCTCTACCTTTTTTTTTCCACCCCCCATTTCTAGATTTCATACACTACAAGAAATTTAATTCCAGCACAAATCTCCCACATAGGTTCCTTTTGAAAATATTGCCTCTAAAATTACTTATTTGTTTTATTTGCAACTTAAGCTTCAATGATTTCCAATCTGCATGGAGGTTTGTGAAAGGCTTTGTCGTACAAGTGATTGATCACCGAGTGGAATGAATTTCTAAATTGGAAGTGAGGTTCATGCCAATTAATTATTCTTTATTTAAAAATAAATACCTATTTAAAGCGGAAATTAATACTTACCCTCGTTTCGTGATCATTCAAAGATCTTAATCCTGAAAAATTTGACAAGATGACGTGAAGGCATTGGTTGAAATGATGGCAAAGTTATTATGATATGGTGCAGAATTCTATGGGGGATGGAGTTGTCAATGAGAAGTACGGAGTTAGGTGGCTTACCTATAACTAAAGCAAAAATAGAAAGACAGATGTATTGGATATTCTGGCGGAAGAATCGTGAAAATTTTTAAAATTGAAAAAGGTGGCAGAAGATAAACAAACGAGTTCCAGAGCACGTATTTTGGTCAACGCGCTCGAAATGAGTGCTTAAGTTCTAGAGCATCGGTGTGTGGTACGACCGAAACAAGAATGAAATTAAGGTTTTGGAGCATCGCTGAAAGATGCAGCCAGAGGAAGAATGAAATGAAGGTTCTGGAGCATCGTTGAAATATGCAACCAGAGCAGCAATGGAATGAAAGGTTCCAGAGCATCGTTGAAAGATGCAGTCAGAGCAGCAATGAAATGAAGGTTCCAAAACATCGTTGAAAGATGCAGCCAAAGCAGCAATGGAATGAAAGGTTTGAGTGACATGGAAAATAATCTTCACAACTTTGAACCTTAGTGCAGAATGCTTCCTCGACATGATAAGCTCTATACAAGTTCTGGAGCATTGGGCTTTGAAAATGCAAGTTCCGGAGCATCAACATCGTAACATTCTGGAGCATCTTTGGAGGGTGCTCCAGAAGTTGTTTTCTGCTTTTTGAGAAGTCCTGTAAAAATATGAAAAATATTTAGCTAAGTCCAAAAACAATAAAAGATTAAATGAAGGAAAATATCTCAGCAGACATGTCCATTTATTACATTTTTTTTTAATTTTTTTTTTAAACAGCAAGCCCTACGTTTTTAATGGATAGACTGTGTCGTGGTAGAGTCAACACATTGGACCTCACCTTACATTTCGACCATCCTAGTAAAGTCTTCCCTATTGACTGGCTTATGGTAGACACGTAAGCGATGACCATTAACCAATAAAGTTCATGTGTCACCATAGACTGGCTTTAATCGAACAGTTCCATTCGAAAAGACTTCCTCAACTTCATAAGGTCCCAACCAGTGAGCCCTGAGCTTGCCCTTATGGTCTTTGTATCTAGAATCAAATAACAAGGCCCAGTCCCCATTGTGAAACTTCTTTTCCTTAATATTTTTATCATGCCATATCTTTCGTTGATGTTGAATTAGTTCAGTTTAATGGATGGCATCTAAATGAAATTCATCTAATTCGCTCAGTTGCAAAACTCATTCAACTTGGGCTCTTTTTAAATCTAGACCTAATTCCATAGCCATTCGTAGAGTTTGTAACTCGAACTCAATGGGAAGAAGAGGCTTCTTCCCAAAAATGAACTCATAAGGACTGAATCCAGTCATAGATTTCCAGGTTGTGTTGTATGCCCATACAGCTTCAGGGAGCTTCCTGGCCCAGTATTTTCTTCCAGAAGAGACTTTTTTTGTTAGAATATTTTCTAGTTCTTTATTAGTTACTTCTACCTGGCTGTTCGCTTGAGGGTGGTAAGGGAATGACTTTCTATGGCTTACCTAAAAATGATTGGTAAATGCCAAGAGCACTCGAGACATGAACTGGGGTCCCTAATCAGTTACGATAGTTCGAGGGGCTCCAAATTTAAGGAAGATTTTATTATAAAGGAATTCTGCAACCTGCTCTTCCCTAGCTATTCTTAAGGCTTGAACTTCAGCCCATTTTGTCAGGTAGTCAGTGCAAACTAGTATATACTCTTTCCCTTGAGAGGAAGGATCTATGGGTCCGATGAAATCTAAACCCCATTTTTCAAATGGTTCCAGGGCTACCTGAGGAAGCAACGGCATTTTCGAAGAAGCATTTGGTCTTCCTACCCTCTAAAATTCATCACAATAATGTGCATAGTTCTTAATGTCTTTGTGCATTGAGGGCCAATAGTATTCAGCACCTAGGACTTTGTGGGAAGTTCTCTTTGTGAAGTTATGTCCTCTCAATGGATCATCATGACAGGCCCTTAAAATATTGTAGGTTTCATCAACTCTTACACATCTCCTCAAAATCATGTCAAGACCACAACGAAATAACATTCCATGAATCAACTTGAACGGGGCACTTTCCCTGATTAGCCGCTTCTTTTCCTTAGAAGTGAATCCAGGAGGTATCTCAGATGCAGCTAAATAGTTAGTGATATCTGCAAACCAAGGTGATTTTAAAGAAATCGCAAATAAATTTTCATATGGAAAATCATCCTGAACAAGAGTAATGTCATCTTCTTCATGTTTGATTCGTGATAGAAAATCAGCTACTACATTATATTTCCCTAGTTTATCAAGAATCATGGCATTGAACTCCTGAAGGAGCAATAGCCATCTCATGATTCAACCATTAACCATAGGTTTTTTCATTAAGTACTTCACAGCTGAGTGATCTATGTAAACTGTGACCTTATATCCTATAATATAATGATAGAATTTCTTGATAGCATTAACAACAACTAGGAATTCTTTTTATGTTGTATAATTCTTTTCTGTCGAAATAAGATTTTTGCTGATAAAATATATAGCATACTTCCCTCTGTTCTCATCTTCTTGTCCTAGAACTGCACCGATGGAATCATCAAAAGCATCAGCATAGATATGAAAGGGAATAATCCAATTTGGTCCTCTCAGAATGGGAGCAGAGACAATTTTTTCTTTGATTGCTTCAAATGATTGTTGACACTCAGATGTCTAGACAAACTCTACTTCTTTCTGTAAAAGAGAGAACATAGGAGCTACAATTTTGCTAAAGCCTTCTATGAACATTTTGTAGTAACCAGCATGTCCAAGAAAACTTCTTATATCTGTCTAAGTTTGAGGGATTTTCAACTGTTGGATGACTTCAATTTTTGTAGGGTCGACCTTTATTCCTTCTGAGGAAATATGATGAGCCAAGACTATTCTTTGCTCCACCATTATTAAGCATTTTTCATGGCTAAGGGATAGTCTATTTTCCTCACAAACTTGCAGAACTCGATCTAGTTTCTGAAGAGCTTCATCATAGTTTGATCCATAGACTGTAAAATCATCCATATAAACCTTGACATAGTCATTAACAAGAGCAGAAAATATATCAAGAATGGCTCTCTGGAAGGTTGTTGGAGCATTACATAGTCCAAACGGAAGCACTCTATATGCAAATGTTCCCCAAGGGTAGGTAAACTTGGTTTTGTCTTGGTCTTTTGGAGCAACCTATATCTGATTATAACCACTAAATCCATCGAGAAAGGAGAAATACTTCCTCCCAGCCAAGTTGTCCAAGACCTGATCAACGAATGGTAAGGGAAAATAAACTATATAAGTGGCTTTATTGAGTTCTCGATAATCTACATAGATTCTCCACTTCCCATTTTTCTTTGGGACTACCACCATAGGTGATACCCATTTACTATCAGAGACTAGATAAATAAATCCAGCATGAAGGAGTTTCTCAATCTCAATTTTGACCAAATCCTTTAATGCAGGATTGAGTCTCCTTTGCGGCTGGCAAACAGGCCTTATATTGATATCAGTGTAAATGTGATGAGTACAAACACTTGGATGAATTCCCCTCGTGTCCGTATAATCCCAAGCAAAATCTTTGGATCTTTGTACCAACATATTAAACAACTTATCCTCTTGAGTTTTTGTCAACCAGTTATTGATATTCAAGGTTTTTCCTAGTAATAGCATTATCGATTTTTTTCCAGGATGAACCGTGGTTACAGTATACATATGTCGTAACAACATATTAAGAGGAAAACTATGAGGTACCATTTGGTGAAACCTTGTGATATCCTCATAGAAATTACTTGTTCTAGGAATCATATTTGGTAAGGGACACGACATTCCCATTGTAGCATAACTATGCTCCATTCCACTTATATCAATTGGCTGCCCAAAAATCCTTGGAGCATCCATCATTTCTTCTTCATTCGGGGTTATAGCAAGGCATGCTATTTCATTTACTAACTCTTCTTCCAGTTCTTCCCTGTGTTGTTTAATTACCACCATGGCTAGGGAGGCTAAACTGTCTGAACCATTTGATTCCTTAGGTTCATCAACCTAAACTTTTTCATGCTTAGTAGGCTTAGCAGGGGGATATAAGAACAAGTGTTTGCTATCCTGACCATGCAAAATGGTCATTCCTACTTCCCTATAATCAATCTTAGCAGCAACCATGGCCAGCCAAGGTCTTCCAAGAATTATAGGATAGCTATCCTTAGGTGTAAGTGATTGAATCACCTATAAGTCGATTGGATAATCCCATCCATCAACTTTGAAAAGGACATTCTTAATGACACCCTTTGGGATGGCTATAGACTGATTTGCCATTTGTAAGACTATAGTTGTAGGATGTAAATCAGTTAAACCTAATTTTTCTATTACATCCACTGTCATTACGTTAATAGCTGCTCCTAGATCCACTAGTGCATTTGGTATTGTTACCTCATTGATCGTAACAATTATAAGTGGGCTTCCAGGATCATCGTATTTTGGAGTAATAGTCTTCCCAGACAGAAAATCAGCTAAATAACCATCAATATGAATGGTATTTATCATTTTTGGCTTCCTTCCTAGTGTTTTGATACATAACTGTTTGATTAACTGGTTTAATTCATGGATTTCTTTTATTGCTTGCAATAAAGGAACCTCAATTTGTAACTGCTTTATCTCCTGAATTAACGTAGTTTCCGTAGCCAAAGATACTTCTAGATTAACTTCCGGAGTTATGGACTTTAAATGTTTCGGATATGGTGCCATCCTTTTCTTTCTTAGAAAAGGATCCTCCTTATGTTGACTTAAGAGCTAACCCTCCTCCCCCTGAGACAAGTCAGCAGCCCCTACTGCTGAAAAAGGTTCTTCATCTTGAGGAGTAATATCTTGCTTAGACGTCGTGTCTCTTGTTGTACTTTTAGGCTTAGTTTCCTCCACTATTTCTTCAATGGTTGGTGGTTGAAGAGTTTGACCAGAACGCAACTGCACATTTCTGAAGTGTATCGCATTAAGCCCAGTAACATTTTCATGTTTGGTAGAATAGACTGGCATATTTTGGCAATTATTTTTAGGATTGGGAAGCGGTTGTGTTGGAAGCTGAGGTTGGTTTACTTGCTCATTTTGAGGAGGGTTCTGAGCAGGAGGTAACAGGTTTTGTGTTGATTCCTCCTTGGTTTAGTATAGAATTGATTTTGGGCATGATTCCATTGGGGTACTGCATGTTGTTGGTACCACTGTTGTTGAGGTTGATTTGGCCATTGTTGATTGCCCCATGTGTGGTTTGTCCACTCAGGTGATCCCCAATAAGGAGTTCCCCAGTTAGGTTGAGGTGGAGGTGACTGATTCCAAGATGAATTCCATTTATTATGAGCCCAGTTATTTTGTGCTCTCCATGTAGGATTAGGATTTTTTCCATAAGGAAAATTACCTCCTTGACATTGGTTTAAAGCATGTATTTCTTCTTCAACCTGAATGGTTTTTTTCTTAGTATTCTTAATATTCGACAAAAGCTCACATTGGTTTGTAGGATGATTTTTCTCACACAGCTGACAAACATTAACTTTATCCAAAGGACACTCACACAATAGGTGTTTGTTCTGACACCTTGGACAATAAATTGACAAGGTCTCAGGGTTGCGGGTTTTAGCTTGTATACCATCTAAGGTGGTATTCAACTGCACGAGAATATCCATTTTTAGATTTGCTATTTCTTCACGGAGCTTACCTATCTCATTAGGCCCTTTAAAAAGATTAGTTTTGCAGATTCCTCCCCTAGTATGGGAGAAATTTTGACAAAACTCACATATTTCTTCAAGAGTTAATTGAGATACGTCACCTTTTCCCATTAAATCAAGGTTTCATCGAGTGTCATCATCAAGACCTTTAATAAATATTGTTTTGAGAATCTCTACACTAATGGTCATTTCTCCACATCTTTTGGAGAGGAAGAGGAACCTATCGAGATAATCCTCCAAACTTTCATCCTCATTTTTCCTTAGCTTAAATAGTTCCTCCTTACGATCACTTACCCTATAGTAACTCTGGTATTTGTGCAAGAAAATAGTCTCCATTTCTTCCCAAGATGTTATACTACAAGAACCCAATCCCATGAACTAGCGCATTGCTGAGTCCTACAAAGTCAACGGAAAAAGCTTCAAATTTTGGTTGTCGTTCTTATAATCATAAGTCTGACATAGGACCTTAAATTCAAAGAGAAATTGGTCAGGGTCTTCCGAAGGCAAGCCATGGAAGGTTGGAAGGAAAGCTAGAGAAATGTTCTTCATGACAGTATCATCGTCAGCGTCCAATGTAATAGGATAGGTAAACATTCTAAGAGGCTGAGGTTCATTGTGGTTAGGTTTAGCCCTATGATCTCCCATGATTTTTAGAAGAGTATGTTCCTCAAAAACAATTTCCTTGGTAACTGGTTGTTCTGCTAGTTGCTCGTCAGGTAAATAATGGAAAGCCTCCAGTGGAGTAGGCTCAAATAATTCTTCAGAAGTGTGGTCGTCTGAGACTTGGGCTTCCCTATGTATGATAGGTACGTATTTTGGGGGGGTCTTTGGTATAAAACGTCCATATGGGCCTCTTTTTTAGACCATGTAGAAAAGAAAGCCAACTAAGATATTTTTGGCATAAAACTTTGTATTCAAACCATCTCCTAATAACACTTTAAACAACTTTTTTAAGAAGTCCCCGGCAACGGTGCCAAAAAGTGATAGGTTGTTGTTAGGTCCTACTACTTATGAATAATTGAATGTCAATTGTCGACCAGGCAGTGTCCAAGGCAGTTTGCAAAAGGAGATTATTTGAACAATCCATTTTATATTTTCAATTTTTCTCCAAACTACAGAAATCAAGACTAAACTAAAGCCATTACTTCCTAAATTTAAAATAATATTACTCTAAGAAAACCCAGAAATACTAAATTAAAAAGCATAAGACAACTAATTTAGAAAGCATTACGACTAAACTAGAAAGCATAGAAACAATTAAACTAAACAACTGGAAAATTATAGAAACAAAAAAGTAAGGAAATAAACAATTAAGCATCATCTAAATAGTAAAGGAATATTATCAACTATAGAAGAGAACTTATACAATTTAAAAACAATGGTGCTCTGGAACAACTGACTTGACTCTTCAACAGCTTATTATTTCCTACTGAACAACAATCTATCTTTAACAAATAAAATAACTTAACAATAAAATACTTATCTATCTAGGCTAACTCCCCTCGAGTGGCTAGCTCACGGGCTACTACTTCATCCTTAACCCACATAAACTATAGATTCTCAAATCCTCTTATGTCATATAGTCACCATCATTCGCATTCAACAGTTACCAATAAATAGAAATCAGATAATTCATTTCAACAGTGATTTGCAAAACCATGTAAACAGCATAACGATACTTCCTCTTTGTCTTATTTACTACTTAAGAAATTATAGTTTTATAGATAACTTTTTAACCAAATCCTAAATTTAAGATGGCATGGATAGCCATTAAAAAATTATTCCTTAACTAAAAACTAACTTGTTGTTTGTAAAGCTTTAAAACATGTAGAAGGCTCGAGAAGAGCCATAAAATTTTTAACAACAAAATTTTAAATAACTGAAATTGAATCTTCGGCGCATCATCCAGGCATCTAGGAGTGGGTTCACAAGATTAATTTAAGACACGTTTTGGCTAAAACTTCTGCAATAGCTACATGATGACCTGATAATCCCTACAAAAATGCTCAAATCAACCCATTAAACCTACTTTGGACAATTTCCTCAATTGATCAAAAGAAAGAAAGTGTAACTCAGATTTTTCGGAATTGTGGAAGATGCTAAAGCTGCACAAGATTAAACATCAATTCTAATCTAAATAAAACAACAAAGAATGATAAGTAAGCATGATTAATCTAAACTAATAAAAACATAGAATGATCTCACCGAATATGCAAATACTTCCTCGATTTATCTCAATTTCCCTTCTCCATCTTGCTGTATTGTTATTCTTGCCCTCAAATTTTTGTGTTTGAATGCAAGCATAACTTCGTCGAGTGTCTCAGCAAAATATCAAAGATTGTTTCTTCTCAAAAGTGTATAATGATTTCGGGAGGAGGAATAATGATAATGACAGGCCATTTTATAGATTTTGTGTTTTCAAATGATCGGCTCAGATTGAAAGAGAGATCGACGGATGAGATTGATGAATGCCATGCGATGAGTTATGTGACAGATAGAACGTGAGTTAGAACGTGAGTTCAACTGCAGGTAAAGACTAATTTTAGAACATGAGTTCCAATCTTCATCTTCAAAAAAAGAAATAGACTTTGTATGCAAAAGCCAAAGTTAGAAGTTGGAGAATAAATGCATGATAAATGCATGTGAATGCAAACTTGAGTTAGTTAATTAAATAAAGATATTTAATTAATAAATATAGATCATGCATATGAGTTGGAACTAGTTAATCGACTAGTTGTGACGGAGAGTTCTCTCATAGAGATAACTCGAGTCAGACGATAAGTGCATGTAAGAGATAACTGAATGTTAGAGACATGTGACATAATTAATTAAATAATGAATTAAATGTTAATTTAATTCAACATTCAAAATATGAGACTTTTAATTAAATAAATAAAGTAATTTATTTAATTTGGCTGTTGAAAAGGATAAATGAATAATTAAATAATAAATATTTAATTATAGATGAAAAGGGGTTAAATGAATAATTAAATAAAGATATTTAATTATAGTTGGAAAAGTATGATAAAGGGGAATTAAATAATAAATTATTTAATTGATAGATAAAGGGGAAAGAATTAATTAGTTCACAACATAATTAAATAAATATGATTTATTTAATTAATTAAGTTGAATAAAGGATGATTATGAATTAATGAATTAATTAAAAAAGGTATTTAATTAATAGAGGAAATATGTGTTAGAAAGGCAATTAAATAAGTAACATTATTTAATCAAGACGACGGACTATAGAAAATTATGTTGAAATGTGTACTCGCAGGCCTAGACCAATTTTTGGTATCTACAATTTTCCCCTCTTTGATACAATGTTGGTACAATGTTGTGTCAAAGAAAATATGCCCCGGTCGTGCCCCTGTATGAAACAAGTTAGGGTATACCCCAGTGAAAGGGAGAATGACGAGGAGGTAGTGGTATGCCCCCTCGAGAGGATAGGTGGGTTTGAAGAACATAAGTGTGCTCTCGAAATGGATAGATAATGGTGGTGAAGATGCAGAAAAGAAGAAATGTTAGCATGGATGATTTCAGAAAGTTAGTAAGCAATAATTAATGTTGGTTAATTTGAGAAAAAGACATAATCTTCAATATATTGCCAAATACGCTATACTTGCTTGTTATCATCATTGGGCGGACATGACACAAATGGATGGTACACACTATGATATGAGATAGACCATAGTGTACAAAATCATCCATCTACGAAAAACAAACAGTCATACAAGGAGTGTCTTAACTCAGAATAAGGACAAGATACCCCAGTCGTTTGGTCAAGACAAACCACAGACAGCAAACAAATAAAAGACGGGTCATGAGATGTCATTGCTCCTCTAAATCCTTGATAGGACATCCTTGAGGAAACTAGTAACATGATTCAAAAAGCCAAAGTTTAAAAGACAATTGACAGACAGCAACCAAAGAAAAAGAATCCTGAGACGTCATTGCTTCTCTAAATCCTTCAAGGGACATCCTTGAGAAAGCTAGTAACAGGATCTTGCACAAATCGATAAAAAGATAAGACAAAATAAGATATAAAGTCATAAAGCCAAATAAATGTATTCGCCAAAACTTGATCTTGTGGGATTGTTTGATGTTGATGTTTGACATAGCGTAATGTTAGAGAATGACACATACCGCCTAAGACGCTGAGTCTGGTTTCGACTTGGTGACTTTTGTATAAGGCATGACAAAGCCTGGTTTCAGTAAAACACGTGTCGTATAAGACATTGGAGTCTGATGACATTGAGGTGACAAGCCACATGAGACTATGACAATTTGATGACGTCTGTTGACAAGAAAGACATATCTTGCTAAGACATGGGTTGATCGCTTTGACAATGTGTTTGATATTGACTTGATGACAAGTTGAGTGTGTGCGTGTAGACAGTGTATGACATGAGATGATACCTTAAACTATGATATGCAGCTTGTGTGATAGTGATTGTGATTGAACCCTATTGGACTGACCTAGTGTGGTCTCGGGAGCTCATCAATTGATTAGCCTTGCCTACGTTGTACACGCAGATACCTTGTAGTTCGACACAACCAATGACTTTGAATATACAAAGAGTCATGATTTAAATGTGTGTGATACATGAAAAACCTAGACTGACAGACCTAATGCCTCAGGGGCACATCGATTGATGGCCTTGCCTACATCCCAGTCGCAGAGGCAACGTAGTTCGACTATGACTACGACTGACTTAACATGACTGACTTGACACTGTTTTGTTTTTGGTATTTTCTGACATGTTTTGATTTTTTAAAATTTTTGAAGTTTTCTAATGTTTTTGTTTTTTTCAGGACATTTTCTAATGGTGCGATGCTATGTACAAGGCGTTCATGGAATAGAACAAGAATTTTCCCCCAATGGGGAATAAGACTTGCGAGATGGAATGGATCATATGACGGAATGGATGTTTAGATGTCAATCATTCCAAATGATGGATAGGACAACCATTTATTATGAGTGATGGTGAAAAAGTCTGATTAGAATGATGGTAGATGGAAGAGTGAGCTTGACTACACATGGTGCCTATTTGCCAGGTTTTCACCATGGTACTTATCCATAGCTCTTGAGAATGTCATCTACTTGAGAATTTCATCTAGATGCCTCAGCTTGGCCATTACCTTGTGGGTAATACGGGGTGGAAAAATGATGCTTGATGTGGAATTCTTCACATAAATGGCGTACTTCTTGGTTCTTGACTGGGCGGCCATTATCTATGATTATGGATTGTGGTACACCATACCGACAAATGATATAGTTCAGAATAAACTTAGATATTTGGGTGCCAGTGATGTAGGTCATGGGAATGGCTTCAATCCACTTGGTGAAGTATTCGGTAGCGGTAATGATGAATTTGTGGCTGTTGGATGATGGTGGGTGTATCTTACCTATGAGGACGAGTCCCCATTGGGCGAAAGGCCATGGTAAAGTAATTAGTCGAAGCTCCTGTGCTGGTGCTCTTATCAAGTCTCCATGTATTTGACATTGTCTACATGTCTTCACAAAGACGTATGAGTCTTTCTCCATAGTAGGCCAATAGTAACCTAGTCTCATAATCTTATGGGCTAAATTTGGACCACTCGAATGGGATCCACATATACCTTCGTGCACTGCTCGCAAAGTTGTTTGTGCTTCTTCAACGCCGAGACATCTCATTAGGGCGTTGTCTAAGGTGCATCTATATAGGGTTTCTCTGATGATGGTGTACTTGGCGGACTTACAGATGAAGGTTCGACATTGGTTATTGGACAAGGCTTGAGGTAAGGTTTGATTTGTTAGATAGTCAAATATTTCTTTATACCAAGGAGATGTAGGACCAACAATGGTACACACCATCATAGTATCAGGGATATCATAAGCAGGGACCAACAGTTGTTCAACCAGAAACTCGAACCTAGGCACGTTACTCGGAATATCCAACAAGGAACCCACGGTTGCCATAGCATCTGCAGCTCTATTCTAAATGCGTGGTATTTGTTGAAAATTTATGTCCTTGAAATATTGTTTGAAACTATCAGCCATTCTCTTGTAAGGGGCAAGCTTCTCATCCTTAGTTTCGTACTCATCATTTACCTGTCAGATTACTAGTTGAGAGTCGCCAAAGACATGTAGGCTCTTAATGTTCCATTGTGCTGCCATTTTCAAGCTTGTCACTAAGGCTTCGTATTCTACTACATTGTTTGTACAAGGGAAAGCAATCCTGGATGATTTGGGAATGGTATCACCTTGAGGTGTGACAAATAAGACACCAGCTCCTGAACCACGATTTGTATGTGACCCATCAAAGTACAGTTTCCAGTTGGTTTTAATGTCAATGTTGAATAGAAATTCATCTGGAAAATCTGCCACTAAGGGATGATCTACTTTTATAGGTGCATCAGCTAACTAATCTGCAATCACCTGTCCTTTCATAGCCTTCCTCTTGACATACTCAATGTCATACTCACTAAGTATCATGACCCATTTAGCCAACCGGCCTATTAAATTTGTCTTACTTAGAAGGTATTTGAGTGGATTAATTTTTGCAATTAACACTGTTTGTCGATTGAGCATGTAGTGCCAAAGTTTTTTGGTAGCAAAAACTACTGCAAGACAGGCACGTTCTATGTTGCTATAATTCAATTCATAGCCCACTAAGATATAACTAATGTAATATACCGCTCTCTCATGACCTTGATCATCTTTTTGTGTGAGAAGAGCCCCTAATGCCGACTAAGTTGCTGAAATATATAAGATCAAAGGCTTTCCTTTTGTAGGTGGCATTAAGACTGGTGGAGTTAGCAAATAGTCCTTGATTTGTTGGAATGCTTCCTGGCATTTAAGCGTCCACACAAATGGTACTCCCTTCTTGAGTAGATGTTGAAATGGATGAATCTTATCTGCCAGTTGTACTATGAATCGCCTAATTGACCGTAGTTTGCCCTGTAGAGTTCTGAGTTGTCCTATGCTGACTGGAGGAGGCATTTCTATGATAGCTCTTACCTTCTTTGGATCTACTTCAATGCCTCTTCGAGAGATGATATACCCTAACAGTTTCCCCGAGTTGACTCCAAAGACACACTTCTTCGGATTCAGCCTGACATTGTAGTTCTCTAGCCGTTGGAATATCTTATTTAAAACCTTTAAGTGAGCTTCTCTTGTTTCTGATTTTGCTATAATGTCATCGACGTAATCTTCCATGAGAATGTGTACAAAGTCATGGAAAATTGTAGTCATTGCGCATTGATTAGTAGCTCCTACATTCTTAAGCCCAAAAGGCATAATGTTCCAACAGTATGTGCCCCATGGACACGCGAAAGCTGTCTTATGTTGGTCTTCAGTTGCTATTTTAATCTGGTTGTATCCCGAAAAACCATCCATGAGGGATAGCATCTCATACCCCGCTGTAAGATCCACTATCATATCTATATTCGGCAAAGGGAAGTCATCCTTAGGACACACCTTGTTGATGTCTCTAAAGTCTGTGCAAATTCGAATGCCCCCAGTTGGTTTAGTCACGGGTACAAGATTCAATATCCAATCTGCATAGTCTATTGTCCAGAATAGGAAAAACACATGTGAATTGGTAAACCGCAACTGTCCTAGGAAAGACCGAAACTATCAGAAACACTGCAACTGTCAAATACTGAACCGCAATTGTCATAGGAAAGACCGCAACTCTCAGAAACACCATAACTGTCAAATCCTGAACCGCAACTGTTAGGTGAACCACATCTACCTATTAATAGAGAACAATCAAAACTGCAAACTAAGTCCGAACAGAAACTGTCAAAATTTTGCTCAAAAATCTTGCATCCATTAGGTGGTTATATACATCTTAGTTACAATCCACGTCTTCGTCATAGTCATCCAAAGTCACATGCATATAGATACTTCCTCAGAAATCTTAGTTACAATCCACATCTTCGTCATTGTCATCCTAAGTTGCATGCATCTAGATACTCCCTAGGAAATTGCATATCACAGCATAGATAAGTTTCCTCGTCTTTGGATAAATTCATGTCCCGATTTTTCACACTTATCGAACCTAGTCACCTTAGTCTTATCTAGTGAATCTTTTCAGCTCAACAAGTCTAGTTTGGAAAGTTCACTTTGTCAACTGTCATTTGTCCTACAATCAGGTTCCTTGGTCAAAACAAATCCTTGCATGCATTTACTCCATAGGAGGTAGGTTATACCCATTTTAGAATCATAGTCTACACGAGGTCTTACATATTATCCGTCTTACCATACATCATCTCAGTATACGTCTTTCTAGAAATCATTTTAGCAATATCCTTATTGTCCAAAAAATCCAAAAACATAGAAATAGGTCATATCAGTTCTTAGGCATAGTCTACATTACCCCATTTTGAGCAACTTTTTTATGGTCGAAACAAGGTCTCAAAAGAGGCACAAAGAAATGGCAAACCCCAACAATTTTATCAATCCTTTCAGCACTCAACCACCTAGGAAGAACAAACCACACAAACCATTGCTTGATAAATTTGTAACTAGAGACGCCAATGGACGAGTCTTTGTTGAACACATAGAGTCTGCAGTCCAAGATCTTGAATTTGCATCCTTCATGGATGAGTTCTTGGCAAATGATCCCCAACGCTATCTAGCAAAATTGCTAGTAGAAGGTGCCACACTACCACCAGGATTTGACGTTCACACATTGAAAATGACATCTACCCAACCAATGCAAACAGTGACATCAAGTGGTTTTATGCCCCAAATCACCGTAGCAATACCAACTGGCATACCAACTCAGACATCATCAATTGTAAACACAACCCCTTTCAACATAATGCAAGGTTTACAATTTACGACGGGAGCAACTTCATCCAACCCCTTTGGCACCAACACGATTGGTAAGAGATCCAAGGCGGGTACGAATATTCCTATCCCAAGTCAAACCATTCACACAGGATATATTCCTATCCCACAACGGACTATTCAAACGGGATATATTCCTTCACCAAATCATAACCCGTCACAAAACATGGCATATCAGAACGTCTACATTGATCCGAACAACGCCAACACCATGTCCTTGACACAAGTCAATGTCCTTCAAAATCAAATGCAAACTCTCCAACAACAAATGGATAATATGTCTATGTCAAGCAAACGAACTATCTCAGCACAAGACTTATGTCCATGTCCATTTGACAAAGCGCTTTACATGACACCTTTTCCCCATGGATACATTATACCGATTTTGCCTAAGTATAATGGGAAAAAGAATCCTCTAGAACATATTAGGGAGTTCTCAACAGCATGCATGGACATATCGTATGACCCCACATATCTGATGAGACTATTTCCACGAACCCTTGTTGGGATAGGACTGGAATGGTTTTCTAAACTACCATATGGTATACGCTCTTGGGGAGAATTAGCTGAAAATTTTGTCGAACATTTCGCCTTCAACATAGACAATGAGATAACAATAGCAACCTTGTGCCACATGACACAAACCACATGAGACTATGACAATTTCATGATGTCTGTTGACAAGAAAGACATATCTTGCTAAGACATGGGTTGATCGCTTTGACAATGTGTTTGATATTGACTTGATGACAAGTTGAGTGTGTGCGTGTAGACAGTGTATGACATGAGACGATACCTTAAACTATGATATGCAACTTGTGTGATAGTGATTGTGAATGAACCCTATTGGACTGACCTAGTGTGGTCTCGGGAGCTCATCAATTGATTAGCCTTGCCTACGTTGTACATGCAGAGACCTCGTAGTTCGGCACAACCAATGACTTTGAATATACAAAGAGTCATGATTCAAATGTGTGTGATACATGACAAACCTAGACTGATAGACCTAATGCCTCAGGGGTACATCGATTGATGGCCTTGCCTACATCCCAGTCGCAGAGGCAACGTAGTTCGACTATGACTATGACTGACTTAACATGACTGACTTGACACTATTTTGTTTTTGGTATTTTCTGACATGTTTTGATTTTTTTGGATTTTTGAAGTTTTCTAATGTTTTTGTTTTTTTCAGGACATTTTCTGATGGTGCGATGCTATGTACAAGGCGTTCATGGAATAGAACAAGGATTTTCCCCCAGTCGGGAATAAGACTTGCGAGATGGAATGGATCATATGACGGAATAGATGTTTAGATGTCAATCATTCCAAATGATGGATAGGACAACCATTTATTATGAGTGATGGTGAAAAAGTTTGATTAGAATGATGGTAGATGGAAGAGCGAGCTTGACTACATATGGCGCCTGTTTGCCAAGTTTTCACCATGGTACTTATCCATAGCGCCACCGAAGTGGTTTTCACTAGTGGACGGATTTATTTCTCTTTACTGTTTTGATTTTCTCAATTTTTTTTATTTTATTTTTTTTGGTGTTACAAAAATGCCTGTTTGCCAGGTTTTCATCAAGGTAACCATTTTTTTGTATTTTTCCAGATTAAGACATGGATTCTCAGAAGAATGCGTAGATACCTCTAAGAGTATAGTCATCAAGGCTTACGATGATGAGGAAAGATCATCCAAAGGAGAGGTCACACTCCCTATCAGAATTGGTCCAGCAATCATGAACACCAGCTTCCAAGTCTTGGATCTCACTCTTCTATATAATTTGTTGTTAGGTAGACCTTGGATACACACAATGAAAGCTGTACCTTCAACGTATCACCAATGTCTCAAATTTCCACATAATGGCACTGAGATCACTATTGATGGTGATCCAGATCCGTTTCAGTATTGTACAAGCCTAAAGGAAATTCCACAACGCCAAGTACCAGTTAATCAAGAAGTTTCATCATCCAATTCATCCCAATACATTGACTCATCACATCTCACTAAGTCCAAATCATTCACACCTCCATCAACTACTCCTCAACTTGAAATCCAAGACAAGGGCTTTGGCGAGTATCGTATAAAGGCATCATACTGTGTCAGTCAACTGATTCCACCTAAGGCATATGGCCTACCTATGGCAGATATAATACAGTCAATAGTCATATTCAATGTTCCCCCTACAACGACATTGATCAAATGGGGAGAGCTAAGCGAGGAAATTGTGGACCAAGGTGATTCCTGGTTGTATCAAGAAGAACATGAATACCCCTCCCCATCTATTCAAATAGCCAAGAACCAATATGGAAAAGGCTTTAAGATAATGCAAAAGGAAGGCTATGATGGGCACAGTGGGTTAGGGCTACATCAAAATGGAAGGACGGAACCGATTACTGTCCACCCATGACTGAAATACTTAGGGCTAGGGTGTCAACCGCTTAGAATTGGGTTTCCTAGTACTTCGTCACTGTTTTAAGAGGAAGTGAGTGCTTACGTAGACACCAAGACATCTCATGATCCACCTCCCCCATTTTATGACAACCCTCCAATCTTTGATGAATCCCCTTACTGAAGCGATGGTGAATGGGATTCCCTTTCATCTACCAGCACCATGAACATAGACGCACTATTTGGAGAATTGAACCTAAACGTGAAATCTCTTGAGAATGTCGTCTACTTGCAAACAAATTTTCGTGAAAAAATATGTAGCCTTGTAAAAGTTATGGTCGAATATGTCAGGTTCACCAAATGTAACTCAGATTTTTCAGAATTGTGGAAGATGCTAAAGCTGCACAAGATTAAACATCAATTCTAATCTAAATAAAACAACAAAGAACGATAAGTAAGCATGATTAATCTAAACTAATAAAAACATAGAATGATCTCACCGAATATGCAAATACTTCCTCGATTTATCTCAATTGCCCTTCTCCATCTTGCTGTATTGTTATTCTTGCCCTTAGATTTCTGTGTTTGAATGCAAGCATAACTTCGTCGAGTGTCTCAGCAAAATATCGAAGATTGTTTCTTCTCAAAAGTGTATAATGATTTCAGGAGGAGGAATAATGATAATGACAGGCCATTTTATAGATTTTGTGTCTTCAAATGATCGGCTCAGATTGAAAGAGAGATCAACGGATGAGATTGATGAATGCCATGCAATGAGTTATGTGACAGATAGAACGCGAGTTAGAACGTGAGTTCAACTACAGGTAAAGACTAATTTTAGAACATGAGTTCCAATCTTCATCTTCAAAAAAAGAAATAGACTTTGTATGCAAAAGCCAAATTTAGAAGTTGGAGAATAAATGCATGATAAATGCATGTGAATTCAAACTTGAGTTAGTTAATTAAATAAAGATATTTAATTAATAAATATAGATCATGCATATGAGTTGGAACTAGTTAATCGACTAGTTGTGATGGAGAGTTCTCTCATAGAGATAACTCGAGTCAGACGATAAGTGCATGTAAGAGATAACTGAATGTTAGAGACATGTGACATAATTAATTAAATAATGAATTAAATGTTAATTTAATTCAACATTCAAAATATGAGACTTTTAATTAAATAAATAAAGTAATTTATTTAATTTGACTATTGAAAAGGATAAATGAATAATTAAATAATAAATATTTAACTATAGATGAAAAGGGGTTAAATGAATAATTAAATAAAGATATTTAATTATAGTTGGAAAATTATGATAAAGGGGAATTAAATAATAAATTATTTAATTGATAGATAAAGGGGGAAGAATTAATTAGTTCGCAACATAATTAAATAAATATGATTTATTTAATTAATTAAGTTGAATAAAGGATGATTATGAATTAATGAATTAATTAAAAAGGGTATTTAATTAATAGAGGAAATATGTGTTAGAAAGGCAATTAAATAAGTAACATTATTTAATCAAGACAACGGACTATAGAAAATTATGTTGAAATGTGTACTCGCAGGCCTAGACCAATTTTCGGTATCTACAGAAAGAAAGCAGAATTTTCCTAAAAATAAGTAATTACTTCTCCTAAAGTTTAATAAACTGGCATAGGCTTAGGATTGAATTAGCAAAATTAAGCTTCCTAGATTTTATTATGATGAGGTTATTTTTTCCTCATCACTTATGATGAAGGAAACATGTTTTGTTAGGGTTTCAAGTCGAGAATGCAATTTTTGAAAAGGTTTAAAAAGATTCTCAAGAAAATATTCATTGGAAATGAATGCATTTTCTGAAAATTGAAGTGTTCTATAAAAGGCATTGTCATGCATGAGAGGGACAATGCAAGCAAAGAAGAGAGAAGGATAAGAAAAGAGTGAAAGAGAAAGAGTAGGATAAAAAATAAGAAACACAGGAGTGATCGGATATTTCAGGATCAGAAATTCTCATAAATATATATGTATAATAGTAGTATATAAATGAACTATCATCAACCCTTTACTATATTAGACCATGTGAAGAATGCACGAGAAGACAAAGTAAAAATAAAAATTTCAATCAACATGGAAGGGGACCCTAAATTCCCCCAATGCTTTGCATCGTCCCTAATTTGTCGAAAGTCAAACACAAACATGGAAGAATGATGATACAAATAGAAGAAGGTTTATGGCACAGAAAATCACTCATGTACCCAAGCACCAACAAGAGTGACAAGGGTCATCTAGGAACACACAACATGATCATGAGGGAATACATCACAACACACACACACACACACACACACATCTAATCTAAATATAAAGAAGAGGCCTCCCCCTAACATTGATCGACCAAGAGGTTGTCTGCTTCCCACTCTAGATCATCATAAAGGGGAAGAAGGATGAGCCTACAGTAGTAGAATATTAAGGGAAGGAGCTTCCAACCCACCCACAACAAGGGTTAAGGAAGAAGCCCTTGCAAGGTCTTATCCGCTAAGCTCTTGTCAAGCTAGGGTCAACAATTTTGTGAAGATTGCTAATAAGGTTGAAACTTCATCCAGAGAGTTAAACATGCACTTTATTGGAGTTTCATGTTGTACCTCAATAGATAGAGAGGGTTGTGGTCAAGATTCACTGCTAGGCTCATCGAGTGATTTAGGGGTGGTGACGAATTCAGGGGAAGTTGGGGTTGGTTCTATCACTAAGACAGAAGAAGCCAACACATAGCCACCCTTTAGAGAAGGTGGGATCCTCTTACACCCTCCATTTTTGGAAGGGCTACTCTCTACCTTCTACTCCATCAGGGGATGTGAACTCCCCACAGATGAGGTGAGAGGCATAGAGGAAGAGGAGGAGGAGAAAATCATAGCAAATACCATTGAAGTATTCAACATATCTATGGGTTTCAAGAAAGGAGAGACATCTAGAAGGGGTATCAGCAAGAGTGGCTCAAATTATTACACCCTTTTGGGGTTGAGTGCATTCACAGTAGGAGCCGAAAGTGATAAAAAGCTTGGTTGAATAGAGGAAGAGGGGAGGAGAGAGGAGGATGTGGCAAGAGGCCCTAAAGTAGGGGCTATCATCTCCTCATCCTTTCTCTACAGGGTGGCCTGCTCAACATCGGGAACCTTTCACTAGCACTTGTGTTCATGTGCAAGTAGATTTCTATGACTCTTCGAGCTAGAGACCATAAGTTGTGAAGGGACAAAAGGCTCTTGCTTAGCCATGGGAGTGTCTACCACAGTTGTTTCTAGTAGAGTAATAGACTCTTGGATAGGAGCGAGAGGAGCAAGTTGAGAAACAATCACTAGAATCGGCTCTAATTCCTTGACACTGGGCCTCTTCCCATTCACTGCTTTGGGAGTAGAGGCAATTAAAGGCCATGGAGGTCAAGACATAGATAATTCCCCTCGAGGACCTTTCTTCCTACCATATCAAATGGGCCTAGGCTTTGTGGATAGAACAACAAGTTTGAATATGGGATACTTAGGCTTTCACCAAGTGGGCGCCATAGGATTATCTTGCAAGTGTGAAACATAATCTAATGGCACCATGGCAAGCCGAGAAGAAGTGTCGGGATGGATAGCAGTAGAGGAAGAAGCAGGATCTTGGGACTGATTTTCTTCTTCCCTTTTATAGGCCTTGGCGGCATCACTATCATCTATTAGGCAAGCCCTATGTGAAATAGCATAAGGCAATGGAGGGTATCCCAGTTTTGGCGTTAAGCATCCTTGTACTTTTGATATGTCTGATACAAGAGGTCTTTCCTAGGAAAAAGAGGACAAATGGGTGTAGGCAAAAAATAATCTAAGTAGCTATCACACATAAATAGTGGTTTATGACCAGTTTCGTGAATCACATGCACTAACCCTCCATGAACGAACTTCAAGAATTTGAGCACAACTGAGGGAATTTCCTTCATAGCTACTAACCAAGCGATACCGAGCTTCACTCTGAAGAGTTCAGACCCCAGGATCATGTCAAATAGTAGGTTTACCAACTTAGGTTTGATAAGGACTGACAACACGATACTACCTAGGGGAGCTATGGAAAGCTTGTTGTGTGTACATATGGTGCTCACAAGTGCATTGTAACCATCATTGTGCATGAAGTTAATTAACATAATCTCTTCAGTTATGATATTCACCTGAGATGTCAGGTCAATAAGAACACCCACTACGATGTTCCCATTAATCCACACAAGGATATAAAGAGGTTATGGTTCTCTATTGAAGCGTATCGAAAAGTCCTACAAGGTGAAGGTTATACTCGAACCACCACTCACGGGCTGCTCAGAGGGGATAGGTTGATGCAAAAAAGAGGCCATCACACACACTAGATGATACTTTCATAGAGTCCCCAAAGGTTATACGATAAGATAGTGACCCAATCAAGATTTTGTTGTGCAACACATACAAGACCTTCCAACTACACCTACTAGGGTCGCAGGTTGGCTTGCAAGGTGATAACCTTGTTGATGTCTAAAATTACTAGGAAAACAGTCTTATGGGAAACTTAATAAATGGGGGACCAATTGCACTAAACTAAGTAACCTCTAGCTTTTTAAAGAAGTCGGCTCTTCCTATAATTGGGTGTTTAAAATGGTAAAAGGAAGTAGATACAAAAATAAAGTCTAATTCCTAAGGGAATGCACCAAGATATAAGTGTTTAGGCATGGGAAACCTTCCTTTCGGATACAATTTGAGGGACTATTCAATAATCTACTATGTTTGATAATAACAGAAACATATATGAAAATCCTAAGAAATTTAACCAAATGACATAATATAACTTCCATACACATTTACTGAACAAGAAGAGTCTAAGACATGATCCCAAACAGCAAATTTCTATTGAAATTATAAAAAAATTGTAGATAAACTACTCAGTACAACAAATAGCACAGTATAATGTCTTATATTAACTAAGAAATAGAGAGGCCAAAAAATTGGCATAGTCTATGAGTCTTAATATAATAATCAAAAACAATACAAAGGCCTAGAGCTTTTCAGTCTCTTTTATGTCATTTTCAAACCCTTTCATAGAGAATTGCAATAGTATATATAGACCTTTTCCCACTGTCTTGAAGCCAACGGCCTGAAAGATTCCTTAGGCACATGTCGTCCTCCCCTTGAATGAATCAAAAAAAAATTGTAATAGAAATATCCTCATTTTCCTTGAACAAAGTGCACTCGTAGCAAATGATGAATGTGGTCCCAAAGGTGAAGTAGCAACAATTTTAAAAATACATGTCTAACCACTTGAAGAGTTGGTTAGGATACGTGGCAAAGAAGCAAAGCCTCCTCTTCATTCTTCATTCCCTTGCGATCAAATCTCCCATGGAGGTGACACATGGAGATGTGGTGGGGGCTTATATCCATCCTTCATTTCCTTGGGATGTAATCCCCAAGAGGATGGCATGCATGTGGCATGGTGTCAGTCTGAGCTTCTATCAATGGGGTTGGCCAAAAAGGTGTTTGAGGGTTTATGCAATGTGGCACACGGGTGGGACTCAGATAGGAAACAATGGGGAGAAGCTTTTCAAAGGCCCATGTTGCTAACACATCGTGAAGTGGATGAAAGTGTGACCAAAAGAGGATCTCGAGGCATTTTAAGAGATACAGCATGCATGACCAAGGCTTTTGCAAAGCCAAATATGGATCAACCTGAAGGGAGCTTCATGGATTCTTTAATCTATAGTTTTTGGTGACTATCAAGGGAATTTCACCTATGGAATGAGGACCCAAAATCCTAGTTCACAGACCAGAGCCTTCTCCATCAGGCAAACATTAGAGCTTTGAAAGGGCAGTTTGTAGAGGCAGCCAGTCAACCTCAGATGGTGTCGATAAGGCACGTAGATTCTACTGTGCCTCATGTAGATTGATGATTTGTTTGAAAGGTAGCTCCATGGAGGTCCTGGTCCTAGAATCCATTTGAAAAAGAAGTTGTGTAACTAGATGAATAATGCCTTCAATGTTTGTTGCCATGGGAGGTTGGATAAATGATTGGAAAGCAGATAGATCTTGTTGATTTTTCTTGATTCTTGATGTGATATGCTCCACCATGGCCACCAAATTATCGAAGAGAAATGGAGAAGGCAAACCCAACTGATTCAAATGCAAAAATTGTACCTATAGATTATTCATTGTTAGACTCAGGGATGCCAAAAAATTCTTATCCTAGAGGATCGTTGCATGGTAATAGATGAATTATTTTTCCTTCTTGGAAACTGACCTTTGGTCCTCAATTCCCACCCTTGTCAATTCCACATCAGTTACCTTGTATAATTTTCCCCGAAATTGCTCAATCTCAAGAACCCTCTTAGTAAAGGACTGCAAAATTTGCTCAATTATCCCACGCACTTCCCTACTTAAACTTCTTGCATCCACCATGAATTGGAGCACCAATTGTAGGGAGAAATAGGTGGACTTGACTTTCTCCCAGTATGAGACGTATAGCTGCTGAGCCACAAAAAGGGAATCTAATTGAGGAACAAGGGCCTGCGGGGGAATTTTGGAAAGGCTTATCTCAACTTCTTTTGACCTAATTTCCTCCATCAACTCATCAACCTTTTTGTCTGATGCATTGAGTTGTTCTTGTAGAGTTGTTAGCTTTGAGCCCTTGCTCCTTAGCAGCTCCTCTATTTGACCTCGAGAACTGGATTCCATTTCCAGTGACACCTTCAACCTTTCGATATCTTTTTCAAATTGACCCCACTAGTTTTGAAGCTCCTGATTATTTTCCTTTGCTTCATTCTCTTTCTAATACAATCGTTGTCGAAGTTCTTGATTCTTCTGTTGTAAATTGGAAACCAGGTTGGGATCCTGGGACTGGAACTTCACAATTTCCTCTTGGAGCTTTTGCGCTTGTTGAGACAAGAGTGAAAACTCGACGTCTCTGACCTTCTCCTTCTTCTATAAGATATCCATTCGTTCCTTGACATTTTGTAGATCCTCCTCTCTTTTGTTTAACTTTCGACTATGCTTCAAAAACTTGATCGTCACAACTCTATGGGTTTCCTCCATTAGCTCAAACTTGTCATGTGGTTGGGCTATGTTTAGATCAATCCCTATAGCATGGATCATATAGTCTTCAGGTTGCATCTCCCCTTGAGTTTTGATGACATTGGGTGTCATAGTTGTGAACATTATTGATCCCTGGTGCTCATTGTAAATGGTTTGCACAAGTGGCTTGGTAGGCTTTGCAGCATCTTTTTCTTTCCTTTTTTGAATTCGTACGGCCTGTGCTACCTTAGTCATGGTATTTTGTAAAAAAAATTATATTGGTGATCTAATTTTTCTATCAAAAAAAGGGTGCACTGGGAGGAAGAGTAAAAGGGAATGAGACCATTGAAGACTTAGATGATGTTGTCTTTGGCAAAGTCACCATTAATGGGGAGAAAGGGGGAACATTATACTAGGTTTCAGTCCCAAGAGCGGTGGAAGGGCTCATAGGAGATAGTAATGGTATCAGGGACTCGGAAGTTACCATTTGTTGAGCAGGTTGAGTAGGGGCCGACATGACAGAAGAAAAAGGATTTACAGTAGCAGATGCAGATTGGGCCTAAAAAAAAGGTGGCAAGGTCTGTGGTGGAGTAAAAGCCACATGTTCCCTTGCAAAGAAGGTATTTTGGTCAAAGCTCCCCATGGATGTGAAAGTAGAAAATTTAAGGTTGACACTCAAGGTGATTAGATAGGTGGACACAGCAGGACAGACCAAAGACTGAGATGAGTGAAAGGAAGGAGGGAAATGTACCTGAGTTTTTGAAGACTCCAACTCATGGCTTGTTATAATAGTCACTTGCGAGCTCTCTCCTTGAGTGACGTCAATATGTTGCCTCTTCTGAGGTGGAGAATGGTCTAAGTCTATGACCTCTTCAGACTGCTGAAGCATTCTAGATCTCTTAACAACCCATTTTTTTGGCAATTTGACCTTCACACGAGATGTAGTTGCTTGTATATTCGGTGAACCACCAGTGTGTTGTCCCCCAACTTCGTCACCCTGAGTTTCTTCTTCCTCCCCTGCTTCCTCAACACTATCATCACTATCATTGTGCCCCCTGTTCCAGAGATCGTCAAATTTTTCATCCATGTTGGACTCCTAGAATAGGGCATTGAGATATCTGGTCTCCTGACAATAGATCTAGAAGGCGGCAATCTTCTCTTGACTCCAATTGTTTTTTTGGCCAATTCATTAAAAAGGGTGGCTGATATTTTGCACTTGTCAGTGAACTTGGCCAAAGGGAAATAAAAGGAATGTGATGGCGGCCTCTGGTCTTCAGTGGGAATATAGGCTAGGTCTACAAGGACCTTCAAGTTATCTGGCTAGGGGTTGTGTTTCATTTTAACCTTTAGGTCCGCTAAATCATTGTCAAGATTATAATCGTATTTGTCCTCAATCAATACTAGCCCCAAATGAGTAATCTTTGCTAATAGCAGACCATGTGTTTGCTTCCTTTGCATTATAATTGTGCCAAATATTAACGGGCATTTAAAGAAGCCTTTCTTATTCTTTCCCCCATAGAACATGTTATCAATAATTGATAGCTACCTAAACACCTTAATGGTCAGCACCTTGTCCATGACACAATGGAAACTTACAGGGATCCTCAGTGAAACCATGCAACCTAACAAATGAAAAATCCTTGTTGAGGAACCAGTCACAAGGAGGAAGAAAACCTCACATCTATCCTACCTGCTCAGAAAAAAATTGATAACACCCAACCTCTCCGTCCACATATAAATCTTGTAATATTGGAATCAAGGACCCAGAAAATGCATAATAATCGAAGGTTGTGGAAAGGAGAGGGGTCCACACATAAACTAGCCTACGGGCTCCATTTTCATCAAAGATAGAAAAATTCATGTCTTTGAAAGAAATCATGGTTTTTGTGTAAAAACATATGAGCAATAAAAGAAGAGAATTTGAACAAACCCTACATTTGATATTCCCTAAATTGATCCAGAATCTCCAAAAAAATGATCTCCATGATGTCATGCCAGAATAAGGAATGTTGTTTCCTTAACTTAAAACCCAAACCCATTTGAAATTTGTATACCTCCTTGGCACTATCCATGCCACAAATGAAAGAAACCATAGAAAATATGTCCTAAAGGTCTTGGTAGAAGGCATTGAGCACAATCAGAAACTGTGGCAGGCACTTATCATCTTTGGGCCTTTTCGTTTCTATGTTAAAAAACCTGTAGGGTTAGGTTCCTAGTCTAGAACTTCTCCATGAGATCCATAGTGAACTTCTCACCTACCTCTACTCCTTGCATATTAGGGATACACAGCATATCCCTAATAGCATCAACGCTAATTACTACCCTTAGGTTCCAACCAGCTATGATGTTGATATCTGGATAAAAATTTTGCACGCACTGATGAATCAACTCCAGGAAATAGTGCACCAATGGGACAATATGTTGCAGGAGACCATAGAACCATAGTGTTCTAGAGAGTCCCCATTCTCTTCCTCCTCGTCCTTTTTCATTCTTTCACAGGCCACTTCCCTAAGACTCTTAAGGTTTGTTTTGAGGTCAAGTTCTTAAATATAATCCCACTTCTTTGCTATCTGTATTTTTTTTGTGGGTTTTCTTCTCCATAGTCCATGTATGGGGCCATCTCAGCTTCATCGGCATCCCTGGTGTGGTGTAAGAGACGTTACTGAAAACATTTACCCATGGTGTCATCTTCATGGTGTCTGATAAGCTTACAACCAAACCTTCATGCATTGCCATTCCAATATTTTGCATTGGTCCTTCCCAAAATGTTTATTTCTCTCAACCCAATAGTGTCCTTTCTTGCCAAATTACCCTTCGCCAAAGTGCACTAGTTTTAGATGAGTGGAACCCAAACAAAAAGCACCAATACAAGGCTTTGCATTGAACATAAATTTAGATAAATTCTTTCTCTTTATTTTGGTTCGACTCATTCAAGCACAGTGCATTTTTAGCAACTATTTCTCTTAACCTAGTTGCTTTGATTCTTTTCACATCACACTTGGGTTTTTCTTAGCAAACTATGTATTTATTTCTTCCTTGCAGTGCTTTTCCTTCGCCTGCATGTTTCTTTTTCTAAAACCAAAGTTAGAAACAATAGTTTCCTTTAGCTATAAATTTGGCATGCAATTTCCAACTCATTTGTTCATATGAAATGAATTCCCATCTCTTGAAAAGACCAATTCATAATGACAATTTAGCCACTATGTCCTATGGTGCCATCTCCTAGGAAATTGAGTTGGGAATAAAAAGAGATGAAATTTTTTGCATGCTTTTGCACTTAATAACCTTAACCAAATGATTCAACTAAAAGGTGTAATAATTACACAAAAAGACTTGAAATGATCCTTGGAGGCTAAGAAACATTTATAGTTGGACAACTGGTTCTTGACCGTGCAGATTACCACTTGCACCTACTGCAAGCTTTAGTCGATCAATTATCTCACCTTAATTTGCACACAAAAATCGTTTGGATGAGAATTTTGAGTAATCTCAATTAACCTCATTCTTATCATACGCAGCAAATACAACCTGGTGAGAACTCCGAGTTTTCAACTCTAGTGGGTTTTTTGAGTTTACAACTCAATCAATCTTTATGCTTATCACACACATTCTACCCTAGCTACCTCTATAAATAGACCTAGTGATAACTACAAAATTCATACTTGGTAATTGGGTTTTTTATAGAGGCAATGGATACTCCTATTAGGCTTACATGCAATAGGTCTCAGACTAATATTTTAGGAGAGATCTCTAGCTAGTAACAAGGTTCGGCCCACCCAAGACCATCATCTTCGATAATGCAAAATATTTCCTAGGTTCAAAGGTATGTTAGTTCGCACTCAAGCATGGAATATTCTTAAAAAGCTCTTTAAATTATTACCCACAAAGGAATTCTTTAGCTAATTCAACTAATAAAAATTTAGTCGAACTCATCAAAAGGATTGGGTCAGAGCATCAAAGAGAATGGCAATTGAATCTCAAAGCAGCACTATGCGCAAACCGCATAACCCCTAAGCGGTTCTTAAAGACTTCACCATACGAGTTGGTATATGGGAAGGAAGCATTGTTACCTATCTCTATGGATATTCTCGCGCTATAGTTTCTAAAGTCTCTAGAGGTTGAACAAAACAAAGCCATGGAGGTTCAATTAGCTGAGCTATTAGAAGTCCAAGAAAAAAGGGAAAATTCCCTAATGGCCATGTGCAACCGTCAACATGTGGTTAAGAAATGGTTTGACAAGAAGACCTCTGACCAAATTCTTAAGTGCATAGATTTGGTACTCAAATTCAATGAGAGAGCTATAAAACCTAGCCAACATGGTAGGTTTGATAGTCTATGGGAAGGACCCTTCCACATCATCGAATGTAAGCAACACAATGCATTTGAACTAGAAAATATGGAAAAAGAAGCATTGGGAATTCCTGTCAACGGAATTAACTTAAAATTGTTCAATTAGCTTTATTAACCCTTTGACATGTGTAAATATGTGAATATATAATTATTCTTCCTTTTTTGTGTCTTGTTCGGTCAACATTTTAAGCGGAACCCATGAAACAACAAAAAGAAAGAGAATGCAATGGAAATAAAAGCTTAACAAAAGTTATATATTCATTATTTATGGTATTATGTACTCTAAAATTTGCAATCTAAAATGGCTTTTGAGCTAGGATTTTTGAGTATATATTATAAAATTTTGAGATATATATACAAAAATGAGGGAAGAAAAGTTTCATTCATTCAGGAGGAACTTCATCATCAGCAGGAGCAGCAAAATCAGCATCATGGGCAGGAGTGTCAAAACAAATGGTAAGAGGTGGTGGGTACACCAGGTTCCTGAAGTCAGTATACCACCCCATGTCATAGAAGATCTCTACATTGTAACACCTCATCAGGAAGTGGCTTACAGGAGACACCCTCTGGTAGTGTTCTTCAATACCCATCTTGTGAAATCCACTCAAGATTGGTACCCATGGCACCATTACATCCTCCTCAATGTGTCAACGAAGGTCAGTAGCCATTGGAATCCCAAGGCCATACATAGTGTTTTCCATAGCTTCCACAAGCCCATTGAAATAACACTTGGGAGAAACCTCATTGGTAAGCCACAATATCATCCCCTTTGGCACTTGAATATCGAGTAAGGAGGCAATGAAATGAGAACAGACATCAGTGTTAACTTTGTACTTATCTTCATATTCTATACAATCCCTACCCAGCACCCACTTTATTATAATAATGGCCAAAGAATTTTTATTACTTGTCATGCCTCGGTCCATCGGGTAAAATAATTTGTAGATATCTATTGCTTCTAGATTTGATTGTGTTGGTGTTGCTTCTGGTGTTTTTTATATATATTTATATATGTTTATTTATGTATGTTTATGTATGGAGGTATATATATGATTTTATATTTATATTTATATATGTTTATATATATATAAAAGCATATATATACTTCCATACATAAACATATATATATTTATTTGTAGGTATATATAAAAAAATTGTATTTGAAGGTATATTTAAACTACTTGTATACATTTATTTATTTATTTACTGATTTATTTTATACATTTTATTCATTTCCTAGTCCTTTTTTTCCATTTTCTTTTCTCTCTCATTAAAATTTTTATGTTATATTTTTCATTTGTTCTTTTGTAAGTTTTCTTATTTTTATACAATTTTATGCTTTTATTGATTTGTTCTTTTTATGATTTTTTGGGTTCTCATTTTTATGGTTTCTTGTTTCTTTTTTTTCTCTTTTTGGTTCCTTGAACCTTGTGCCCCCTTCCCCTCCCTTTCCTTTCTCTCTTTTTATCTAGTGTTAGTCTGTAATCTAACATTTTTTCTCCTCTTTCTCTCTACCTATTTGCTC
>CM021103.1:615089435-615171798 GCA_007115665.2 Sequoiadendron giganteum | reverse complement strand
CAAAAAACCATCCATGAGGGATAGCATCTCATACCCCGCTGTAAGATCCACTATCATATCTATATTCGGCAAAGGGAAGTCATCCTTAGGACACACCTTGTTGATGTCTCTAAAGTCTGTGCAAATTCGAATGCCCCCAGTTGGTTTAGTCACGGGTACAAGATTCAATATCCAATCTGCATAGTCTATTGTCCAGAATAGGAAAAACACATGTGAATTGGTAAACCGCAACTGTCCTAGGAAAGACCGAAACTATCAGAAACACTGCAACTGTCAAATACTGAACCGCAATTGTCATAGGAAAGACCGCAACTCTCAGAAACACCATAACTGTCAAATCCTGAACCGCAACTGTTAGGTGAACCACATCTACCTATTAATAGAGAACAATCAAAACTGCAAACTAAGTCCGAACAGAAACTGTCAAAATTTTGCTCAAAAATCTTGCATCCATTAGGTGGTTATATACATCTTAGTTACAATCCACGTCTTCGTCATAGTCATCCAAAGTCACATGCATATAGATACTTCCTCAGAAATCTTAGTTACAATCCACATCTTCGTCATTGTCATCCTAAGTTGCATGCATCTAGATACTCCCTAGGAAATTGCATATCACAGCATAGATAAGTTTCCTCGTCTTTGGATAAATTCATGTCCCGATTTTTCACACTTATCGAACCTAGTCACCTTAGTCTTATCTAGTGAATCTTTTCAGCTCAACAAGTCTAGTTTGGAAAGTTCACTTTGTCAACTGTCATTTGTCCTACAATCAGGTTCCTTGGTCAAAACAAATCCTTGCATGCATTTACTCCATAGGAGGTAGGTTATACCCATTTTAGAATCATAGTCTACACGAGGTCTTACATATTATCCGTCTTACCATACATCATCTCAGTATACGTCTTTCTAGAAATCATTTTAGCAATATCCTTATTGTCCAAAAAATCCAAAAACATAGAAATAGGTCATATCAGTTCTTAGGCATAGTCTACATTACCCCATTTTGAGCAACTTTTTTATGGTCGAAACAAGGTCTCAAAAGAGGCACAAAGAAATGGCAAACCCCAACAATTTTATCAATCCTTTCAGCACTCAACCACCTAGGAAGAACAAACCACACAAACCATTGCTTGATAAATTTGTAACTAGAGACGCCAATGGACGAGTCTTTGTTGAACACATAGAGTCTGCAGTCCAAGATCTTGAATTTGCATCCTTCATGGATGAGTTCTTGGCAAATGATCCCCAACGCTATCTAGCAAAATTGCTAGTAGAAGGTGCCACACTACCACCAGGATTTGACGTTCACACATTGAAAATGACATCTACCCAACCAATGCAAACAGTGACATCAAGTGGTTTTATGCCCCAAATCACCGTAGCAATACCAACTGGCATACCAACTCAGACATCATCAATTGTAAACACAACCCCTTTCAACATAATGCAAGGTTTACAATTTACGACGGGAGCAACTTCATCCAACCCCTTTGGCACCAACACGATTGGTAAGAGATCCAAGGCGGGTACGAATATTCCTATCCCAAGTCAAACCATTCACACAGGATATATTCCTATCCCACAACGGACTATTCAAACGGGATATATTCCTTCACCAAATCATAACCCGTCACAAAACATGGCATATCAGAACGTCTACATTGATCCGAACAACGCCAACACCATGTCCTTGACACAAGTCAATGTCCTTCAAAATCAAATGCAAACTCTCCAACAACAAATGGATAATATGTCTATGTCAAGCAAACGAACTATCTCAGCACAAGACTTATGTCCATGTCCATTTGACAAAGCGCTTTACATGACACCTTTTCCCCATGGATACATTATACCGATTTTGCCTAAGTATAATGGGAAAAAGAATCCTCTAGAACATATTAGGGAGTTCTCAACAGCATGCATGGACATATCGTATGACCCCACATATCTGATGAGACTATTTCCACAAACCCTTGTTGGGATAGGACTGGAATGGTTTTCTAAACTACCATATGGTATACGCTCTTGGGGAGAATTAGCTGAAAATTTTGTCGAACATTTCGCCTTCAACATAGACAATGAGATAACAATAGCAACCTTGTGCCACATGACACAAACCACATGAGACTATGACAATTTCATGATGTCTGTTGACAAGAAAGACATATCTTGCTAAGACATGGGTTGATCGCTTTGACAATGTGTTTGATATTGACTTGATGACAAGTTGAGTGTGTGCGTGTAGACAGTGTATGACATGAGACGATACCTTAAACTATGATATGCAACTTGTGTGATAGTGATTGTGAATGAACCCTATTGGACTGACCTAGTGTGGTCTCGGGAGCTCATCAATTGATTAGCCTTGCCTACGTTGTACATGCAGAGACCTCGTAGTTCGGCACAACCAATGACTTTGAATATACAAAGAGTCATGATTCAAATGTGTGTGATACATGACAAACCTAGACTGATAGACCTAATGCCTCAGGGGTACATCGATTGATGGCCTTGCCTACATCCCAGTCGCAGAGGCAACGTAGTTCGACTATGACTATGACTGACTTAACATGACTGACTTGACACTATTTTGTTTTTGGTATTTTCTGACATGTTTTGATTTTTTTGGATTTTTGAAGTTTTCTAATGTTTTTGTTTTTTTCAGGACATTTTCTGATGGTGCGATGCTATGTACAAGGCGTTCATGGAATAGAACAAGGATTTTCCCCCAGTCGGGAATAAGACTTGCGAGATGGAATGGATCATATGACGGAATAGATGTTTAGATGTCAATCATTCCAAATGATGGATAGGACAACCATTTATTATGAGTGATGGTGAAAAAGTTTGATTAGAATGATGGTAGATGGAAGAGCGAGCTTGACTACATATGGCGCCTGTTTGCCAAGTTTTCACCATGGTACTTATCCATAGCGCCACCGAAGTGGTTTTCACTAGTGGACGGATTTATTTCTCTTTACTGTTTTGATTTTCTCAATTTTTTTTATTTTATTTTTTTTGGTGTTACAAAAATGCCTGTTTGCCAGGTTTTCATCAAGGTAACCATTTTTTTGTATTTTTCCAGATTAAGACATGGATTCTCAGAAGAATGCGTAGATACCTCTAAGAGTATAGTCATCAAGGCTTACGATGATGAGGAAAGATCATCCAAAGGAGAGGTCACACTCCCTATCAGAATTGGTCCAGCAATCATGAACACCAGCTTCCAAGTCTTGGATCTCACTCTTCTATATAATTTGTTGTTAGGTAGACCTTGGATACACACAATGAAAGCTGTACCTTCAACGTATCACCAATGTCTCAAATTTCCACATAATGGCACTGAGATCACTATTGATGGTGATCCAGATCCGTTTCAGTATTGTACAAGCCTAAAGGAAATTCCACAACGCCAAGTACCAGTTAATCAAGAAGTTTCATCATCCAATTCATCCCAATACATTGACTCATCACATCTCACTAAGTCCAAATCATTCACACCTCCATCAACTACTCCTCAACTTGAAATCCAAGACAAGGGCTTTGGCGAGTATCGTATAAAGGCATCATACTGTGTCAGTCAACTGATTCCACCTAAGGCATATGGCCTACCTATGGCAGATATAATACAGTCAATAGTCATATTCAATGTTCCCCCTACAACGACATTGATCAAATGGGGAGAGCTAAGCGAGGAAATTGTGGACCAAGGTGATTCCTGGTTGTATCAAGAAGAACATGAATACCCCTCCCCATCTATTCAAATAGCCAAGAACCAATATGGAAAAGGCTTTAAGATAATGCAAAAGGAAGGCTATGATGGGCACAGTGGGTTAGGGCTACATCAAAATGGAAGGACGGAACCGATTACTGTCCACCCATGACTGAAATACTTAGGGCTAGGGTGTCAACCGCTTAGAATTGGGTTTCCTAGTACTTCGTCACTGTTTTAAGAGGAAGTGAGTGCTTACGTAGACACCAAGACATCTCATGATCCACCTCCCCCATTTTATGACAACCCTCCAATCTTTGATGAATCCCCTTACTGAAGCGATGGTGAATGGGATTCCCTTTCATCTACCAGCACCATGAACATAGACGCACTATTTGGAGAATTGAACCTAAACGTGAAATCTCTTGAGAATGTCGTCTACTTGCAAACAAATTTTCGTGAAAAAATATGTAGCCTTGTAAAAGTTATGGTCGAATATGTCAGGTTCACCAAATGTAACTCAGATTTTTCAGAATTGTGGAAGATGCTAAAGCTGCACAAGATTAAACATCAATTCTAATCTAAATAAAACAACAAAGAACGATAAGTAAGCATGATTAATCTAAACTAATAAAAACATAGAATGATCTCACCGAATATGCAAATACTTCCTCGATTTATCTCAATTGCCCTTCTCCATCTTGCTGTATTGTTATTCTTGCCCTTAGATTTCTGTGTTTGAATGCAAGCATAACTTCGTCGAGTGTCTCAGCAAAATATCGAAGATTGTTTCTTCTCAAAAGTGTATAATGATTTCAGGAGGAGGAATAATGATAATGACAGGCCATTTTATAGATTTTGTGTCTTCAAATGATCGGCTCAGATTGAAAGAGAGATCAACGGATGAGATTGATGAATGCCATGCAATGAGTTATGTGACAGATAGAACGCGAGTTAGAACGTGAGTTCAACTACAGGTAAAGACTAATTTTAGAACATGAGTTCCAATCTTCATCTTCAAAAAAAGAAATAGACTTTGTATGCAAAAGCCAAATTTAGAAGTTGGAGAATAAATGCATGATAAATGCATGTGAATTCAAACTTGAGTTAGTTAATTAAATAAAGATATTTAATTAATAAATATAGATCATGCATATGAGTTGGAACTAGTTAATCGACTAGTTGTGATGGAGAGTTCTCTCATAGAGATAACTCGAGTCAGACGATAAGTGCATGTAAGAGATAACTGAATGTTAGAGACATGTGACATAATTAATTAAATAATGAATTAAATGTTAATTTAATTCAACATTCAAAATATGAGACTTTTAATTAAATAAATAAAGTAATTTATTTAATTTGACTATTGAAAAGGATAAATGAATAATTAAATAATAAATATTTAACTATAGATGAAAAGGGGTTAAATGAATAATTAAATAAAGATATTTAATTATAGTTGGAAAAGTATGATAAAGGGGAATTAAATAATAAATTATTTAATTGATAGATAAAGGGGAAAGAATTAATTAGTTCGCAACATAATTAAATAAATATGATTTATTTAATTAATTAAGTTGAATAAAGGATGATTATGAATTAATGAATTAATTAAAAAGGGTATTTAATTAATAGAGGAAATATGTGTTAGAAAGGCAATTAAATAAGTAACATTATTTAATCAAGACAACGGACTATAGAAAATTATGTTGAAATGTGTACTCGCAGGCCTAGACCAATTTTCGGTATCTACAGAAAGAAAGCAGAATTTTCCTAAAAATAAGTAATTACTTCTCCTAAAGTTTAATAAACTGGCATAGGCTTAGGATTGAATTAGCAAAATTAAGCTTCCTAGATTTTATTATGATGAGGTTATTTTTTCCTCATCACTTATGATGAAGGAAACATGTTTTGTTAGGGTTTCAAGTCGAGAATGCAATTTTTGAAAAGGTTTAAAAAGATTCTCAAGAAAATATTCATTGGAAATGAATGCATTTTCTGAAAATTGAAGTGTTCTATAAAAGGCATTGTCATGCATGAGAGGGACAATGCAAGCAAAGAAGAGAGAAGGATAAGAAAAGAGTGAAAGAGAAAGAGTAGGATAAAAAATAAGAAACACAGGAGTGATCGGATATTTCAGGATCAGAAATTCTCATAAATATATATGTATAATAGTAGTATATAAATGAACTATCATCAACCCTTTACTATATTAGACCATGTGAAGAATGCACGAGAAGACAAAGTAAAAATAAAAATTTCAATCAACATGGAAGGGGACCCTAAATTCCCCCAATGCTTTGCATCGTCCCTAATTTGTCGAAAGTCAAACACAAACATGGAAGAATGATGATACAAATAGAAGAAGGTTTATGGCACAGAAAATCACTCATGTACCCAAGCACCAACAAGAGTGACAAGGGTCATCTAGGAACACACAACATGATCATGAGGGAATACATCACAACACACACACACACACACACACACATCTAATCTAAATATAAAGAAGAGGCCTCCCCCTAACATTGATCGACCAAGAGGTTGTCTGCTTCCCACTCTAGATCATCATAAAGGGGAAGAAGGATGAGCCTACAGTAGTAGAATATTAAGGGAAGGAGCTTCCAACCCACCCACAACAAGGGTTAAGGAAGAAGCCCTTGCAAGGTCTTATCCGCTAAGCTCTTGTCAAGCTAGGGTCAACAATTTTGTGAAGATTGCTAATAAGGTTGAAACTTCATCCAGAGAGTTAAACATGCACTTTATTGGAGTTTCATGTTGTACCTCAATAGATAGAGAGGGTTGTGGTCAAGATTCACTGCTAGGCTCATCGAGTGATTTAGGGGTGGTGACGAATTCAGGGGAAGTTGGGGTTGGTTCTATCACTAAGACAGAAGAAGCCAACACATAGCCACCCTTTAGAGAAGGTGGGATCCTCTTACACCCTCCATTTTTGGAAGGGCTACTCTCTACCTTCTACTCCATCAGGGGATGTGAACTCCCCACAGATGAGGTGAGAGGCATAGAGGAAGAGGAGGAGGAGAAAATCATAGCAAATACCATTGAAGTATTCAACATATCTATGGGTTTCAAGAAAGGAGAGACATCTAGAAGGGGTATCAGCAAGAGTGGCTCAAATTATTACACCCTTTTGGGGTTGAGTGCATTCACAGTAGGAGCCGAAAGTGATAAAAAGCTTGGTTGAATAGAGGAAGAGGGGAGGAGAGAGGAGGATGTGGCAAGAGGCCCTAAAGTAGGGGCTATCATCTCCTCATCCTTTCTCTACAGGGTGGCCTGCTCAACATCGGGAACCTTTCACTAGCACTTGTGTTCATGTGCAAGTAGATTTCTATGACTCTTCGAGCTAGAGACCATAAGTTGTGAAGGGACAAAAGGCTCTTGCTTAGCCATGGGAGTGTCTACCACAGTTGTTTCTAGTAGAGTAATAGACTCTTGGATAGGAGCGAGAGGAGCAAGTTGAGAAACAATCACTAGAATCGGCTCTAATTCCTTGACACTGGGCCTCTTCCCATTCACTGCTTTGGGAGTAGAGGCAATTAAAGGCCATGGAGGTCAAGACATAGATAATTCCCCTCGAGGACCTTTCTTCCTACCATATCAAATGGGCCTAGGCTTTGTGGATAGAACAACAAGTTTGAATATGGGATACTTAGGCTTTCACCAAGTGGGCGCCATAGGATTATCTTGCAAGTGTGAAACATAATCTAATGGCACCATGGCAAGCCGAGAAGAAGTGTCGGGATGGATAGCAGTAGAGGAAGAAGCAGGATCTTGGGACTGATTTTCTTCTTCCCTTTTATAGGCCTTGGCGGCATCACTATCATCTATTAGGCAAGCCCTATGTGAAATAGCATAAGGCAATGGAGGGTATCCCAGTTTTGGCGTTAAGCATCCTTGTACTTTTGATATGTCTGATACAAGAGGTCTTTCCTAGGAAAAAGAGGACAAATGGGTGTAGGCAAAAAATAATCTAAGTAGCTATCACACATAAATAGTGGTTTATGACCAGTTTCGTGAATCACATGCACTAACCCTCCATGAACGAACTTCAAGAATTTGAGCACAACTGAGGGAATTTCCTTCATAGCTACTAACCAAGCGATACCGAGCTTCACTCTGAAGAGTTCAGACCCCAGGATCATGTCAAATAGTAGGTTTACCAACTTAGGTTTGATAAGGACTGACAACACGATACTACCTAGGGGAGCTATGGAAAGCTTGTTGTGTGTACATATGGTGCTCACAAGTGCATTGTAACCATCATTGTGCATGAAGTTAATTAACATAATCTCTTCAGTTATGATATTCACCTGAGATGTCAGGTCAATAAGAACACCCACTACGATGTTCCCATTAATCCACACAAGGATATAAAGAGGTTATGGTTCTCTATTGAAGCGTATCGAAAAGTCCTACAAGGTGAAGGTTATACTCGAACCACCACTCACGGGCTGCTCAGAGGGGATAGGTTGATGCAAAAAAGAGGCCATCACACACACTAGATGATACTTTCATAGAGTCCCCAAAGGTTATACGATAAGATAGTGACCCAATCAAGATTTTGTTGTGCAACACATACAAGACCTTCCAACTACACCTACTAGGGTCGCAGGTTGGCTTGCAAGGTGATAACCTTGTTGATGTCTAAAATTACTAGGAAAACAGTCTTATGGGAAACTTAATAAATGGGGGACCAATTGCACTAAACTAAGTAACCTCTAGCTTTTTAAAGAAGTCGGCTCTTCCTATAATTGGGTGTTTAAAATGGTAAAAGGAAGTAGATACAAAAATAAAGTCTAATTCCTAAGGGAATGCACCAAGATATAAGTGTTTAGGCATGGGAAACCTTCCTTTCGGATACAATTTGAGGGACTATTCAATAATCTACTATGTTTGATAATAACAGAAACATATATGAAAATCCTAAGAAATTTAACCAAATGACATAATATAACTTCCATACACATTTACTGAACAAGAAGAGTCTAAGACATGATCCCAAACAGCAAATTTCTATTGAAATTATAAAAAAATTGTAGATAAACTACTCAGTACAACAAATAGCACAGTATAATGTCTTATATTAACTAAGAAATAGAGAGGCCAAAAAATTGGCATAGTCTATGAGTCTTAATATAATAATCAAAAACAATACAAAGGCCTAGAGCTTTTCAGTCTCTTTTATGTCATTTTCAAACCCTTTCATAGAGAATTGCAATAGTATATATAGACCTTTTCCCACTGTCTTGAAGCCAACGGCCTGAAAGATTCCTTAGGCACATGTCGTCCTCCCCTTGAATGAATCAAAAAAAAATTGTAATAGAAATATCCTCATTTTCCTTGAACAAAGTGCACTCGTAGCAAATGATGAATGTGGTCCCAAAGGTGAAGTAGCAACAATTTTAAAAATACATGTCTAACCACTTGAAGAGTTGGTTAGGATACGTGGCAAAGAAGCAAAGCCTCCTCTTCATTCTTCATTCCCTTGCGATCAAATCTCCCATGGAGGTGACACATGGAGATGTGGTGGGGGCTTATATCCATCCTTCATTTCCTTGGGATGTAATCCCCAAGAGGATGGCATGCATGTGGCATGGTGTCAGTCTGAGCTTCTATCAATGGGGTTGGCCAAAAAGGTGTTTGAGGGTTTATGCAATGTGGCACACGGGTGGGACTCAGATAGGAAACAATGGGGAGAAGCTTTTCAAAGGCCCATGTTGCTAACACATCGTGAAGTGGATGAAAGTGTGACCAAAAGAGGATCTCGAGGCATTTTAAGAGATACAGCATGCATGACCAAGGCTTTTGCAAAGCCAAATATGGATCAACCTGAAGGGAGCTTCATGGATTCTTTAATCTATAGTTTTTGGTGACTATCAAGGGAATTTCACCTATGGAATGAGGACCCAAAATCCTAGTTCACAGACCAGAGCCTTCTCCATCAGGCAAACATTAGAGCTTTGAAAGGGCAGTTTGTAGAGGCAGCCAGTCAACCTCAGATGGTGTCGATAAGGCACGTAGATTCTACTGTGCCTCATGTAGATTGATGATTTGTTTGAAAGGTAGCTCCATGGAGGTCCTGGTCCTAGAATCCATTTGAAAAAGAAGTTGTGTAACTAGATGAATAATGCCTTCAATGTTTGTTGCCATGGGAGGTTGGATAAATGATTGGAAAGCAGATAGATCTTGTTGATTTTTCTTGATTCTTGATGTGATATGCTCCACCATGGCCACCAAATTATCGAAGAGAAATGGAGAAGGCAAACCCAACTGATTCAAATGCAAAAATTGTACCTATAGATTATTCATTGTTAGACTCAGGGATGCCAAAAAATTCTTATCCTAGAGGATCGTTGCATGGTAATAGATGAATTATTTTTCCTTCTTGGAAACTGACCTTTGGTCCTCAATTCCCACCCTTGTCAATTCCACATCAGTTACCTTGTATAATTTTCCCCGAAATTGCTCAATCTCAAGAACCCTCTTAGTAAAGGACTGCAAAATTTGCTCAATTATCCCACGCACTTCCCTACTTAAACTTCTTGCATCCACCATGAATTGGAGCACCAATTGTAGGGAGAAATAGGTGGACTTGACTTTCTCCCAGTATGAGACGTATAGCTGCTGAGCCACAAAAAGGGAATCTAATTGAGGAACAAGGGCCTGCGGGGGAATTTTGGAAAGGCTTATCTCAACTTCTTTTGACCTAATTTCCTCCATCAACTCATCAACCTTTTTGTCTGATGCATTGAGTTGTTCTTGTAGAGTTGTTAGCTTTGAGCCCTTGCTCCTTAGCAGCTCCTCTATTTGACCTCGAGAACTGGATTCCATTTCCAGTGACACCTTCAACCTTTCGATATCTTTTTCAAATTGACCCCACTAGTTTTGAAGCTCCTGATTATTTTCCTTTGCTTCATTCTCTTTCTAATACAATCGTTGTCGAAGTTCTTGATTCTTCTGTTGTAAATTGGAAACCAGGTTGGGATCCTGGGACTGGAACTTCACAATTTCCTCTTGGAGCTTTTGCGCTTGTTGAGACAAGAGTGAAAACTCGACGTCTCTGACCTTCTCCTTCTTCTATAAGATATCCATTCGTTCCTTGACATTTTGTAGATCCTCCTCTCTTTTGTTTAACTTTCGACTATGCTTCAAAAACTTGATCGTCACAACTCTATGGGTTTCCTCCATTAGCTCAAACTTGTCATGTGGTTGGGCTATGTTTAGATCAATCCCTATAGCATGGATCATATAGTCTTCAGGTTGCATCTCCCCTTGAGTTTTGATGACATTGGGTGTCATAGTTGTGAACATTATTGATCCCTGGTGCTCATTGTAAATGGTTTGCACAAGTGGCTTGGTAGGCTTTGCAGCATCTTTTTCTTTCCTTTTTTGAATTCGTACGGCCTGTGCTACCTTAGTCATGGTATTTTGTAAAAAAAATTATATTGGTGATCTAATTTTTCTATCAAAAAAAGGGTGCACTGGGAGGAAGAGTAAAAGGGAATGAGACCATTGAAGACTTAGATGATGTTGTCTTTGGCAAAGTCACCATTAATGGGGAGAAAGGGGGAACATTATACTAGGTTTCAGTCCCAAGAGCGGTGGAAGGGCTCATAGGAGATAGTAATGGTATCAGGGACTCGGAAGTTACCATTTGTTGAGCAGGTTGAGTAGGGGCCGACATGACAGAAGAAAAAGGATTTACAGTAGCAGATGCAGATTGGGCCTAAAAAAAAGGTGGCAAGGTCTGTGGTGGAGTAAAAGCCACATGTTCCCTTGCAAAGAAGGTATTTTGGTCAAAGCTCCCCATGGATGTGAAAGTAGAAAATTTAAGGTTGACACTCAAGGTGATTAGATAGGTGGACACAGCAGGACAGACCAAAGACTGAGATGAGTGAAAGGAAGGAGGGAAATGTACCTGAGTTTTTGAAGACTCCAACTCATGGCTTGTTATAATAGTCACTTGCGAGCTCTCTCCTTGAGTGACGTCAATATGTTGCCTCTTCTGAGGTGGAGAATGGTCTAAGTCTATGACCTCTTCAGACTGCTGAAGCATTCTAGATCTCTTAACAACCCATTTTTTTGGCAATTTGACCTTCACACGAGATGTAGTTGCTTGTATATTCGGTGAACCACCAGTGTGTTGTCCCCCAACTTCGTCACCCTGAGTTTCTTCTTCCTCCCCTGCTTCCTCAACACTATCATCACTATCATTGTGCCCCCTGTTCCAGAGATCGTCAAATTTTTCATCCATGTTGGACTCCTAGAATAGGGCATTGAGATATCTGGTCTCCTGACAATAGATCTAGAAGGCGGCAATCTTCTCTTGACTCCAATTGTTTTTTTGGCCAATTCATTAAAAAGGGTGGCTGATATTTTGCACTTGTCAGTGAACTTGGCCAAAGGGAAATAAAAGGAATGTGATGGCGGCCTCTGGTCTTCAGTGGGAATATAGGCTAGGTCTACAAGGACCTTCAAGTTATCTGGCTAGGGGTTGTGTTTCATTTTAACCTTTAGGTCCGCTAAATCATTGTCAAGATTATAATCGTATTTGTCCTCAATCAATACTAGCCCCAAATGAGTAATCTTTGCTAATAGCAGACCATGTGTTTGCTTCCTTTGCATTATAATTGTGCCAAATATTAACGGGCATTTAAAGAAGCCTTTCTTATTCTTTCCCCCATAGAACATGTTATCAATAATTGATAGCTACCTAAACACCTTAATGGTCAGCACCTTGTCCATGACACAATGGAAACTTACAGGGATCCTCAGTGAAACCATGCAACCTAACAAATGAAAAATCCTTGTTGAGGAACCAGTCACAAGGAGGAAGAAAACCTCACATCTATCCTACCTGCTCAGAAAAAAATTGATAACACCCAACCTCTCCGTCCACATATAAATCTTGTAATATTGGAATCAAGGACCCAGAAAATGCATAATAATCGAAGGTTGTGGAAAGGAGAGGGGTCCACACATAAACTAGCCTACGGGCTCCATTTTCATCAAAGATAGAAAAATTCATGTCTTTGAAAGAAATCATGGTTTTTGTGTAAAAACATATGAGCAATAAAAGAAGAGAATTTGAACAAACCCTACATTTGATATTCCCTAAATTGATCCAGAATCTCCAAAAAAATGATCTCCATGATGTCATGCCAGAATAAGGAATGTTGTTTCCTTAACTTAAAACCCAAACCCATTTGAAATTTGTATACCTCCTTGGCACTATCCATGCCACAAATGAAAGAAACCATAGAAAATATGTCCTAAAGGTCTTGGTAGAAGGCATTGAGCACAATCAGAAACTGTGGCAGGCACTTATCATCTTTGGGCCTTTTCGTTTCTATGTTAAAAAACCTGTAGGGTTAGGTTCCTAGTCTAGAACTTCTCCATGAGATCCATAGTGAACTTCTCACCTACCTCTACTCCTTGCATATTAGGGATACACAGCATATCCCTAATAGCATCAACGCTAATTACTACCCTTAGGTTCCAACCAGCTATGATGTTGATATCTGGATAAAAATTTTGCACGCACTGATGAATCAACTCCAGGAAATAGTGCACCAATGGGACAATATGTTGCAGGAGACCATAGAACCATAGTGTTCTAGAGAGTCCCCATTCTCTTCCTCCTCGTCCTTTTTCATTCTTTCACAGGCCACTTCCCTAAGACTCTTAAGGTTTGTTTTGAGGTCAAGTTCTTAAATATAATCCCACTTCTTTGCTATCTGTATTTTTTTTGTGGGTTTTCTTCTCCATAGTCCATGTATGGGGCCATCTCAGCTTCATCGGCATCCCTGGTGTGGTGTAAGAGACGTTACTGAAAACATTTACCCATGGTGTCATCTTCATGGTGTCTGATAAGCTTACAACCAAACCTTCATGCATTGCCATTCCAATATTTTGCATTGGTCCTTCCCAAAATGTTTATTTCTCTCAACCCAATAGTGTCCTTTCTTGCCAAATTACCCTTCGCCAAAGTGCACTAGTTTTAGATGAGTGGAACCCAAACAAAAAGCACCAATACAAGGCTTTGCATTGAACATAAATTTAGATAAATTCTTTCTCTTTATTTTGGTTCGACTCATTCAAGCACAGTGCATTTTTAGCAACTATTTCTCTTAACCTAGTTGCTTTGATTCTTTTCACATCACACTTGGGTTTTTCTTAGCAAACTATGTATTTATTTCTTCCTTGCAGTGCTTTTCCTTCGCCTGCATGTTTCTTTTTCTAAAACCAAAGTTAGAAACAATAGTTTCCTTTAGCTATAAATTTGGCATGCAATTTCCAACTCATTTGTTCATATGAAATGAATTCCCATCTCTTGAAAAGACCAATTCATAATGACAATTTAGCCACTATGTCCTATGGTGCCATCTCCTAGGAAATTGAGTTGGGAATAAAAAGAGATGAAATTTTTTGCATGCTTTTGCACTTAATAACCTTAACCAAATGATTCAACTAAAAGGTGTAATAATTACACAAAAAGACTTGAAATGATCCTTGGAGGCTAAGAAACATTTATAGTTGGACAACTGGTTCTTGACCGTGCAGATTACCACTTGCACCTACTGCAAGCTTTAGTCGATCAATTATCTCACCTTAATTTGCACACAAAAATCGTTTGGATGAGAATTTTGAGTAATCTCAATTAACCTCATTCTTATCATACGCAGCAAATACAACCTGGTGAGAACTCCGAGTTTTCAACTCTAGTGGGTTTTTTGAGTTTACAACTCAATCAATCTTTATGCTTATCACACACATTCTACCCTAGCTACCTCTATAAATAGACCTAGTGATAACTACAAAATTCATACTTGGTAATTGGGTTTTTTATAGAGGCAATGGATACTCCTATTAGGCTTACATGCAATAGGTCTCAGACTAATATTTTAGGAGAGATCTCTAGCTAGTAACAAGGTTCGGCCCACCCAAGACCATCATCTTCGATAATGCAAAATATTTCCTAGGTTCAAAGGTATGTTAGTTCGCACTCAAGCATGGAATATTCTTAAAAAGCTCTTTAAATTATTACCCACAAAGGAATTCTTTAGCTAATTCAACTAATAAAAATTTAGTCGAACTCATCAAAAGGATTGGGTCAGAGCATCAAAGAGAATGGCAATTGAATCTCAAAGCAGCACTATGCGCAAACCGCATAACCCCTAAGCGGTTCTTAAAGACTTCACCATACGAGTTGGTATATGGGAAGGAAGCATTGTTACCTATCTCTATGGATATTCTCGCGCTATAGTTTCTAAAGTCTCTAGAGGTTGAACAAAACAAAGCCATGGAGGTTCAATTAGCTGAGCTATTAGAAGTCCAAGAAAAAAGGGAAAATTCCCTAATGGCCATGTGCAACCGTCAACATGTGGTTAAGAAATGGTTTGACAAGAAGACCTCTGACCAAATTCTTAAGTGCATAGATTTGGTACTCAAATTCAATGAGAGAGCTATAAAACCTAGCCAACATGGTAGGTTTGATAGTCTATGGGAAGGACCCTTCCACATCATCGAATGTAAGCAACACAATGCATTTGAACTAGAAAATATGGAAAAAGAAGCATTGGGAATTCCTGTCAACGGAATTAACTTAAAATTGTTCAATTAGCTTTATTAACCCTTTGACATGTGTAAATATGTGAATATATAATTATTCTTCCTTTTTTGTGTCTTGTTCGGTCAACATTTTAAGCGGAACCCATGAAACAACAAAAAGAAAGAGAATGCAATGGAAATAAAAGCTTAACAAAAGTTATATATTCATTATTTATGGTATTATGTACTCTAAAATTTGCAATCTAAAATGGCTTTTGAGCTAGGATTTTTGAGTATATATTATAAAATTTTGAGATATATATACAAAAATGAGGGAAGAAAAGTTTCATTCATTCAGGAGGAACTTCATCATCAGCAGGAGCAGCAAAATCAGCATCATGGGCAGGAGTGTCAAAACAAATGGTAAGAGGTGGTGGGTACACCAGGTTCCTGAAGTCAGTATACCACCCCATGTCATAGAAGATCTCTACATTGTAACACCTCATCAGGAAGTGGCTTACAGGAGACACCCTCTGGTAGTGTTCTTCAATACCCATCTTGTGAAATCCACTCAAGATTGGTACCCATGGCACCATTACATCCTCCTCAATGTGTCAACGAAGGTCAGTAGCCATTGGAATCCCAAGGCCATACATAGTGTTTTCCATAGCTTCCACAAGCCCATTGAAATAACACTTGGGAGAAACCTCATTGGTAAGCCACAATATCATCCCCTTTGGCACTTGAATATCGAGTAAGGAGGCAATGAAATGAGAACAGACATCAGTGTTAACTTTGTACTTATCTTCATATTCTATACAATCCCTACCCAGCACCCACTTTATTATAATAATGGCCAAAGAATTTTTATTACTTGTCATGCCTCGGTCCATCGGGTAAAATAATTTGTAGATATCTATTGCTTCTAGATTTGATTGTGTTGGTGTTGCTTCTGGTGTTTTTTATATATATTTATATATGTTTATTTATGTATGTTTATGTATGGAGGTATATATATGATTTTATATTTATATTTATATATGTTTATATATATATAAAAGCATATATATACTTCCATACATAAACATATATATATTTATTTGTAGGTATATATAAAAAAATTGTATTTGAAGGTATATTTAAACTACTTGTATACATTTATTTATTTATTTACTGATTTATTTTATACATTTTATTCATTTCCTAGTCCTTTTTTTCCATTTTCTTTTCTCTCTCATTAAAATTTTTATGTTATATTTTTCATTTGTTCTTTTGTAAGTTTTCTTATTTTTATACAATTTTATGCTTTTATTGATTTGTTCTTTTTATGATTTTTTGGGTTCTCATTTTTATGGTTTCTTGTTTCTTTTTTTTCTCTTTTTGGTTCCTTGAACCTTGTGCCCCCTTCCCCTCCCTTTCCTTTCTCTCTTTTTATCTAGTGTTAGTCTGTAATCTAACATTTTTTCTCCTCTTTCTCTCTACCTATTTGCTCTCCATCTTGATGATGGATCATGGAGTGTGATCCAAAAAAAATTTTGTTTGATGAAAAAACACCAACATAATCAAATCCAAAAGCAATATAAATCTACATTATGGATTGTGGAAACTTGATATCTTTAAAATAATCTATGGTCGTGAGAATCCATTTATGTCTAGCACTAGAAGTGGGATTAATCATTCCAATTTAATCTAGGCCCCATTGTGCAAAGGGTTCTTCAACCACTATTGGGTTTAGCAGCATGGCCGAATTTTTCCTTCATCCTAAGAAGAATTGGCATTATTTGCAAGATTTGACTAAGGCATATGAGTCATTGAACAATGTGGGCCAAAAATATCCCATGCACACGATTTTAATAGTGGTGGTTTTGCATAGAAATGTCCACCCGCTGAACTTCTATGGAATTGATTTAGAATTTTTTGTGATTGTTCTCGGTTCACACATCGTAGAAGAATACCATTGAATTTAATTTTGAAGAGAACTCCTTCAATTAGCATACAATCGTTGTTCTACAATCTATAAAATCTCCTCTTCTAAGAAGGGAGGTTCATTGGATATTTCTTAGTTTGCATAAATCTCATTTTGTATACTACCCAGCAGCCTTTGAACTCAGGTTCATTTAGCAAAATTAGTTCGGGTTGTTCCTCTTCCATCGAAACTTTGTTGTCTCATGCTAGATATTCGCATAACCCTCTTCCTCGCTCAGTCTTTGTGGGCCTAATGTCAATGTCATAATCCAGGATCTTTTTTAACCAGTTGGCCCTTTTTTCCATGATTTCTCCTTCCATTATGTACTCACGCACACTGGAATGTACTAAAAATATGACCACCTTGCTGCGAGATATAAGGTGTCATAATTTTTTAAGGCCTTTGATGATGGAAAATGCATGTCTCTCGATGAAATTGTATTTCATCTCATAATCATGTAAGGTCTAGGAGGTGAAAGCTATCATTTTTTCTCCTTTTCCTTCATCATCATTTTGAGTTAAAATAGTAGCGATGCTAGATAGACTACTCAACACATACATTATGAAATCCTTTGATGATTATGGGTTTACCAGCACAGGGGTTGAAACAATAGCCTCTTTGAATTTCTCAAAGGCTTCCCTGGCCTATTTTGTCCATCTGAATAACAGATCCTTCTTGAGCATCAGGGTGATTGGCCTAATTAATCCTGAAAAACCTGAAATGAATTTAGTTTAAAAATTTACCTTCCCCAGGAAGGACTAAACTCTCTTTTTGTTGACTGGTAGGGACAGTTCCTTGATCACCTTCACCCAATCTAAATCAATAGCAACACCATCCTTGGACACTACATGCCCCAATAATTTTCCTTAAGGCACTCTGAAGATGTATTTTTTTGGGTTCAGGTATACCCTAAACTCCTGCCATTTTTGAAAAACCATTTCAAGATGATCAAAATGGTCATCTTTTGATTTAGAGAATACTGTAAGATCATCCAATTAGATCAAGATGATTTAATTGATCATCTCTCTAAAGGCAATGTCCATTGCTCGCTAGAAGGTGGCTCCATCATTTGAAAGGTCGAAAGGCATTTTTGAATAGGTGAACGTTCCCCATTTGGTAGTGAATGTCATTTTGTGTCAGTCCTCCTCTTTGACTTAGATTTGATTATAACCGGAGAAACCATCTAGTAGAGAAAACATCTATGAGCCAGCCATGGCCTACAATATTTATTCCATGGAAGGCAATGGGTAGTGGTCTTTTAATGATGCCCTATTCAAGTCCCGAAAGTTGACATGGAGGTGGATGTCTCCATTCTTCTTTTAGACTAGAACCAGGTAAGACACCCATGTGATGTGCTTGATTGAAAAATGATCTGGAAATGGATCAACTTCCTCAGTTCTTGTGCCATAAGCCACTCAATCTTTGCATTCACCATCATCCTTTGCTTCTAGTAGATAGGATTTGTGCATTTTTTTAGCTCTATAGTATGTTGAATAATTTTGGGATTATATCCCTTGAGGTCATCATATGACCAACCCACTACTCCTCTATACTTTTCACAAAAATGTGTAAGCTTTTCCTTGTCATGTTGTGGAACTTCCTTCCTAACCTTTAGTTTTCTTCCATCTTTGACCTGAAGGTTGGTGTAATCCCCCTTGTTTGCTACAAACTTCCTCTTGTCATTTCTTGCATCATAACAATTGAATAGATTTTTGAGAGTGACTAGGCCTTTCAGAAGCTTGTTGGAACTCAGCTGAATCATTTTCCTTTTATATGCTTCTTCAATTTTTGGTTGAATTTGATCTGAAAACTCTCCTAAATGCTAGATGAATGAGGCAATGTGAGCATTACTTTTGAACACTTGCCAACTCTAGTCATTATCAGGGATTGGGGGTCATACAATCACTCGCATAAAGTGTATGTTCTCAATCAAATCAGAAGCGGGGTCAAATTGGGATCCTATTTTTGCCATGCGATCTATAACTAAATTTTTCTCTCTAGGCACTACCTAAATATTGAAAGCTTTAAAACCTTCAATGAGGTCCCAAACCCTATGTCTATAAGATTGCATGTAGATATTCTTTTCCAGAGAGATACCCCAGAATTGATTAACTATCAGCTCTAAATCTCCAAACACCATTATCTTTTTTATGCCCATCTGGTGTGCAAGGCTTAAACCTTGCACAAGGCATTCATATTCAGCTTCATTGTTTGAACAAGTGAATTAAAATAAAAAAGACCTGAGAGTCTCTTCATTGGATGGAGATTTCAAACATATCCGAGCACCTACACCAAGTTTGCACCTTGCTCCATCAAAGTGCAGTGTCCACAGCTCTGAGACATGATTACACTGGGGATCCTTCACAACCTTTGAAATCACTTGATCCTAAGAAATCACTAATGTGTTTTCTTCTTGTATTTGTGCAGGTATAGGATTGGGGTTCACATTTTGGCGCTAGAAGGAGGGCTGAGTTGGAGAAATTCATCATGTTTTTCCAAAATTTTGTGGTTTTTTGACATTTTTTGTGCCTACAAGAAATTCAACTGCTCACATTCCTATAGCACAATATTGCATCGTTTTCAGACAAGCAGGACTATATTGCACCACGAAAAACTCCAAACTGTGTCGCATCTATCTTCCTGCCCAAAAATTTAAAATTTCCAAACTACCTCGCCGGTCTCCAAACTCCAAACTACGTCGCATTTGCATTCTTTGTCCTGCTATAGAGTACCACTCTTAGTCACATACGATACTATATTGCACCGTTGTATTTCTAATCTCTGCCACATTTGTTGATTGCACCGCTGGATGACAGAGAAAAGTTTAAATTTGATTTTTTTTGACATATGCCATTTTGTTTTCAGATTTTTGAGTCATTAACCTATTTGGTGTCTCTATATTTTTTGCTTTTAATCATTTTACAGGTTAGGGCAAGGAGAAAAGAAAAATGGAGGGTTATATAAGGACATTATTCTCATCTTATACTAAGTGTTTTTTAACACTGTAATGTTATTTAATACTCTTAGAGAGTTTTCAATCTCTCTTGAGAAATTTTTCATCTTTCATGCTCTAGGGAACACTAAATTTCTTTTTGGGCACTAAAAAGAACAATACGAATTATCTTTCAAAGTTTGCAAACAAAACGCTTAAAAATAATTTTAGGAAAAACTTACTAGAGTTGGTTTTCAGATTTAATAAATTGAACAAGGAAAATCCCACATTTGATTTGGTGCTATAAAAAGAACTCACTTTTGCGTTGTGGACTTAAAATGAACAAGTGTTGTTTTTGTTTCGTAGTTGTTTACTCGAAGTAATACCATCAAAAGGGCGTATGCGCTTCTCTCATGCCTCACGGAAATCTTGAGAATCAAAATTCCTTTCGGTGATCTTAAGTTGAGTAAAACAATTACCTCCACACTTCATTTTGGGTTTAAAATTGAACAAAACATCTTGTGAGTGTGAGTAAGCCTATTGTGTGTGTTCTCCCTTTGTTTCTAAACAAAGGTTGATCAAACTACGAATATGTTTTCTCTCTTTTGTTTATCTTAGCAGGCCTACCTTGTGGGAAAATTACTCACCCAAGGGAACGACCCAATTGGTAACACACTAAGGACAAGTGTATTTCCAATTGGGATATAAAAGAGGGTACTGGAACAAAAGCCAGTATCATGCGGTTGGCTCCGACAAGAAGGGCATAAATGGTCTCTCACCGCATAGGTCAACTCCTATGAATGGAAAGTCTGAATTAAAACCCTTGTTTAGTACAGGCATAAATCCTTAACTACTTTTTTGGTGCAAAAGGTCATGTCCTTTGAAGCTGCCCCACGTATACATGTGGTTTTGTTGTAGAGATGAAAATTATGCCATGGGAGATTCATGGGAACTGATGCTTGGCTAACCCGAGAAGTGAGTGCATTGTAAGGGGGAGTCTATGTGTTCAAGCATCTAATCATCTGCATTGAATATGCATTGTTGGATTTATCCAAGTGGGAACCCAAAAAAATATTGTCTCTTCATCCTAGGGTTGTACATATGCTTGGAATCAAAAAATACATTGCTTGGTCCTCAAAAGATTTGAAAATGAACATTCACAAAGAGCTTCAAAATTTTAAACCCTTTGGAGGAAACAAATATCCTTTGATGAATCTAAGTGCTCTTGCTTGCCCTAGGGATTATATCCTTAGAGGTTTCTAAGTACTTGGGTTTAATCATCATTATTTTTCACTAAATTCAACCTAGGAAACTATGCTCTTGAAACCTTTATTTTCACATAATGGACCTTGTGAAATGAAAATGAATTAAGGTATAGATATTTAGTTTGAATTCATAATCAAGAAATTGTTATTTGATAAAAGGAACTCTTTAAACAAAGATAAGGACAATTGGACCTCATACATTTGTTCTCTCAAATGATTTCCCATAAAATCAAAATCCAAAAACCAAGGTTCAAGAAGCTTAATCCAAAGGCTCATGAAGAGCGTCTTGAAATGCTTCTTGAAGTTAGAGAAAGATTGGTATATAATTTCTTCAAGAAGGCCTCAAAGAATAGCCCAAGTTTGTATTAGTTCTATTATCAACAAAATCCAACTCTTTTTCAAAGGTTTGCTTTTCTCACTTAGAAGTATGGAATGTTCTTCAATACCGAGGTCTTATAAGAAAGAGTCTTGTCTAGGTCAAGTTTAGGATCAAAATCAGTCACTCTCATCCATCTCTCAAGCATCAAAATCAAATTCCATTTCACCAACAAACTCTTGAAAGATTTGAAACATCATTCATGCTAAACTTATAGGCAAAATCATCATCACCCTATTTGACTTAATACACCTAGTCAAATTAGCAACCCTCTTGAGAAAATTTACCTCTAGGAACACACAACTTCCTAAGGTTTACAAGTTCAAAATCACTCCATTTGGCTTAACACACTTAGTCAAACCACCCTCTCAAACGAGTTTTCTCTAGGATAACACAACTTCCTAGGTTTACAAGTTCATCATCATCTTGTTTGGCTTAACACACCTATTCAAACTATCAAAACCAAATCAATTCAAGCCCTAAAAAGTTTAGCATCTCTTCCCCTCAAGTTTCTTCAAGAGTTTCACTCACCTACATCATCCATCTTTCATCCCCATCATCACTTTTGATCCTTATACTTTCCTAGTTCTTCTCTTTTGTGCCTAAAGATCAAGATCAAATGATCTATTTTATGGTTCAAATGAGATCCCAATACAAGAAGAACATGGAAAACACTAAAGAAAAATCAACTTCAAGTGACCTAAGTCAAACGTCCCCCGAGAAGAATCTAGTAGAATTAAGCAACCCTCCAAATAGCTCCTCTCTACCATCACAAAACCCTCTAGAGGAGGGTCATATAGAGGACATCACCAATGATGACTTGGGAATGATGCAAGAGGAAATAACTAAAATGGTTCAAAATCTCGAGAAGCATAGAATCATCAATGCCATGTTGAAACTTAATCCCTCTCTATATATACATGCATTAAAAGAGGCCAAAATCCCTTTTTCCATTAACATGAGTACCAATATGGAAAGGCCTCTTGTGAGAATACCTCCAATATCACTCACAAACATCACTCAAGATATTCCCCAAGTCATATCAACAATCACTTCAACCCCGCCAGTTGTTAACAAGGGAAGCGCCATGTTTCACGAATTACAAAAGCATCACCTTGTAAACAACAGAGAGATAAACATCAGCACCACACTGGATAACTTTGTCCTAGTAAATTCATTACACCTGTATGTTCCATTTACTTTCCATAATCATGTAGACTCATCCTCATTTCATGCGACACCAATCTATTTGTTGAATGTACAAACTTCTCTCCCCATGATTTCGTAAGGAGAGGGTGGGTTATTTGGGATAGAGGGAGTCATTGATCCTTCTTCATCATGACTTTTCCAAGGGAACACACCACCATTCCCTCCATTACCACTCACATCTGTATCACCTCTTGGGTTGGGTCTTCCCCCCCTACCCATCACCAATTTTTTAAACCAAAGAAATCAGAGCATCACATCAAACCCTCTCATTTTTCCATCTGCATTACAACAAATGATAACCTTCCAAGCTACCCCAATGGCCAACACATCCATCATTCCCCAAATATCTCAAAACATGGTTTCCCAAGGACCAAGTATCTCAAGCACACCATCCACAACTCAAATCCCCATCACCAACATGATTTTTCTTATCATCACAACGGTTAACACCATTCCCAATCCACCGCTAATTCCACCAAAAGTCAACATGATTAACTCATTCATCACCATGATTGAGGCAGTTAAAAAATCCACTCACCAAAGGGTACTTCAATAAAATCAACAAGCTACACAGTTGGCTTCTTAGCAAGCGCAAACACAATTATCTGCACAAGCCACACAAGCTATACAAGTAGCACAAGTAGCCCAACAAGCATAGGCTCAAGCTCAAGCCTAGCAATAGGCTCAACAAGAACAAGCACAATACTGCGCACAACTACAAGCAATCCACCAACAAGCATACCAAAAAGCCTTGCAAGACTTTCAGGCACAACAACAAGCTAAACAACAAGCTTTGTTGGTGTAACAGCAGCTAAAACAACAACAAACTTTATTGGCACAACAACAGCTAGACCAAAAACAAGCTTTGTTGGCACAACAGCACGTACACCAGCAACAAGCTTTGTGGGAACAACAATAGCAGGACCAACAACAAGCTTTGTTGGAACAATAGCAACAGGACCAACAACAAGCATTATTGGAACAAATGTAGGCATATTAGTAGGCCTCAAAAGCACAGCAAAGTTTGTAGCAAACCCCCATCAATACCTCATCTATCAATCAAACATCGTGAATTCCTCAAAACACATTCATCCCACCTCTTGATCCACAAAACGATGTTGCAGCACAGATCAAACTTCTATCGCAGCAAGTGTTGTACCTTTAGTCAGGAAAAACAACTAGAATGTCGGGCAATTTGTGCCCCTATCCTTTTGATAGAAGTCTTACAATGGTACCATTCCCAAAGGGATTTGAAATCCCCAAATTTGATAAATATAGTGGGATGGGAAACCCTAAAAATCACGTCAGGCAGTTTCAAGTGTATTGCATGGAAGTTGCATATGATGACACGTATCCAATGCGACTATTCCCTCGGAGTCTGATTGGTCCTGCCATGGAATGGTTCTCTCGCCTACCCACAAGCATCAAAACATTCCATGAAATGGTGGACGCATTCCTCAAAAACTATGCATTCAACATGGGAATGGATGTTAGTCTAGAAGAACTATCAGCACTAAAACAAAGAAAAGGAGAGTTATTCACCTCCTTGTAGAGATGGCGATCCAAAGCCAACCAAAGCAAATGGACCATACCGAAAGAACAATTTTTCACAATCATAGCCAATCTAGACGAAAACTTGGCATTCTATTTTAAAATGAAATCCATCACAATATATGATCAATTGATCTTGAAAGTGCTCAATATCGAAAGAGCCCTTACTATGCGAGGAGGCACATCCTCATTTCCTACACAACAAGATAATCAACCATCCACCAGTTATAATGATAAACCTCGCACATGGTCAAGGAACAAAAATATCACAAATGATGGAGTGGTCGATGCTAAGGTTGTCATCAGTGTTCTCAAAAAAAATATTCAAACCCATCATCAACCACAAAATCACAACCACAGCAATATGTAAACCAATACGGTAGCACAATAACAACCACCTATGAACAAAAAAATCAATAATCTGAGCAATCAAGGAGGACCACCTCCCTGAAACAAGTATCCTCCCAAGTGGAAGTTCATGGCCCTTGGGGAGCCAATCGAATCTATAATGAATAAAATAGTTAAAGAGAACCTTATCAAAATTTCCAATTCGGAGCAATATACAGAACCCATGACAAAACCACCATTGTACAACGAAAATATCCTTTGCGATTTTCATAAAATCAAAGAGCATACAACCGATAATTGCATGAGATTGAAAAACATCATCCAAGATCTCACTGAGGAAAAAATCATAAATTTCAAGCAACCTATCAGCAATCAAGATCTCAAAATATACATGAATCTAATGCCAATCATAATCAAGGAAATAACCAAGGAAAAAAAACTGGGAAACAAAAGTATGCCAGTGCAAACCTTGTATACGAAGGTGTCATCGCATGCATAGATGAAATGGTCACTATCATTAGCATCAAAGGAGCTAACATTGATTGTGGAGTCACCACACGCAGCGGTAAGGTTACTATTGCAGTGGCATCATAGCCATCTAAGACCCCCATCTCAAATACCAAATTCATTCCCTATGATTATAATGTCATTGACCAGCTAAAAAGAACCCCCACTTAGATCTCCATCATGGAGTTACTAAAAATTTCCGTTACCCATAGGAAAATCCTTGATGAAACATTAGTTGTGTCCACTATCTCTACTAACCTTGATACGAAACAAATTCAGGCTATGGTCAGTAACATCATCACACCAAATATCCTCACTTTATTTGACCAAGACTTCCTTGCCCAACCATCTCACAACCGTGCACTTCATCTTCAAGTCTTGGTTCATAAGAAAAAGGTTAAAAGGGTCTTGGTGGATGGAGGCACGAGCCTCAATATTTTCTTGCTTAAACTTATAAAGAACTTGAGAATCTCATAAGACTCCATCGACAAAAACAAAGGCATTACCATCAAAGCATATGATGACCAGGAAAGAATGTCTCAAGGCACTATCAAGATCCCAATCCAAGTAGGGCCAGCTACTATGGAAACCACATGTCAGGTCCTTGACCTTTATTTTCCCTACAAAATCCTCCTAGGATGCCCATGGATCCATGGAATGAAGGCGATCGCCTCAACATTTCACCAATGTGTAAAATTTTCATACCAGGATGAGGAGGTCACAATACATAGTGATCCAGAGCCATTTTCCTATTGCAAAAACTTGGAAGCCAAGTTTTACAAAGTTCCCCAAGTACCAAAGAATGATGAAGGCCCCTCCACTCCCTATATGGATACATCTAACCTTGCCTCCACTTATATGATAGAGACACCTTCCATCCCTGATATATCCAACATCAAGCTCATGATCCAAGATAATGAGTGTGGAGATTACAGAATGAGAAAAAAATATTTTTTTGTAGAAGAGTTACCTCAATCTCCTAGGTCACATGGATGACCTCAATCAGTTAAAACACCTGCCTACACTTTTAGGGCAGACCATTCTAGATTTCATTGTTGGGGGGATCTAAGTCAATAAAATATGGATGAAAGAGACATTTAAAGTACATTGTACCAAGATGAAAGACTCACACCCACCCTACCCATGGATGAAGCTAGCAGAGGACTACAAATGATGCTTGGTATGGGATACAACATAAATGAAAGCCTTGGAAGGAACAGTGATGGACGACTAGAGCCCATCATTGTAGAAAGAGGAATGAGAAATATTGGCCTTGGATGTACCCCTCCGAGTATAATCATACATGGCAGAGGTACCCCTAGTAGAGCAGTCAAGTCTCCTCCTCAATTATTGGCAGTCGCCCTTCAACTACCCATATCAACAGTTCTGCCCCTAGATAATTTCACCTTCAACATAACCGAGGTCTGTAGCAGTAGTGATGACAAGGATACAATAGCAAGAATTCCCATTCTTTTTGAGGACTCATGATTAGTACATCATCTTTCGAGTCAGACCACTAGCCCCACAAGATAAACCTAGTTTACCCTCAACTCATTGATTATGACCAACGAGGACCACTGGTTCTAGACACATTCAAAAATGATGAGGCTCTCTCAGAGTTCATGGGACTAAGAGATATGGTACCATGCGAAGATCATAAAGTTGTATTCAACATCACACTGGACACACAGGCTTATTATGGGGAGATGATTGAGTCCTTCAGTCGCAAAAGAAAAAGAATGAGAATAAGCTTAGGGTCATTAGGTGAAAACCACACTATGGAACTCTCTAACCATAGAATAGTAAAAATAAAAGATGCATCCAATGGTGAAAACCTCTATGAGGTTCCGGAGGATGAAGGATTCAATCTCCCCCTATTGCACTTCATCAAGAGAAATCAGCAATCCTAGCAAAACGGTGCAATCCTATCAATCTGGGAACAGAAGCGACACCACACATCACCTTCTATGTTGAATCACTCCTCACATAAGAACAAGAACTATTGGCTGAATTTTTAAAAGAAAGAAAGGTGAACTTCTCATGGACCTATGCTGACATGTCAGGTCTTGATCTAGAAGTCGTGGTTCATCATTTAGCTGTCTACCTAGGGGAAAAGCCAGTGAGACAAAAATTGAGAAAAATGCACCCTCAGATAACCTTGCTCGTCAAGGTAGAATTATATAAAGTCCTGGATTCTTGTTTCATACGCCCAATTGATTATCTGGAATGGGTGTCCAATCTTGTGTCAGTTTCAAAGCCAAATGGGGGCATCTGTATCTGCACTAATTTCAGAGACCTAAACAAAGCATGTCCTAAGGATGATTTTCCACTACCCAACATTGATATGATAGTGGACATGACTACCGGACACGAGATGCTATCACTAATGGATGGCTTCTTAGGCTATAACCAGATTATGATCACAAAGGAAGACCAGCATAAAACAGTGTTTATGTGTCCATGAGGCACCTACTATTGGAACATGATGCCATTTGGGCTAAAGAATGCAGGAGCGACATATCAAAGGGCCATGAAACTAATTTTTCATGAAATGATTCACAAAACTATGAAATATTATGTGGATGATATATTGGCCAAGTCAAGGAAAAGATAGGATCATATAGAAGCTCTAAGCACCATCTTTGATAGATTGGAGAAATACAAGGTTAGACATAACCCAAAGAAATACATTTTTGGTTTGCAATCAAGAAAACTCCTAGGATATATAGTATCAATGAGAGGAATAGAAGTGGATCCCACCAAGGTCAGGTTGATCCTCAACATGGAAGCACCTAGGACAATAAAATAGCTCAAAGGACTACAAGGAAGGCTCCAATCCATCTGCAGCTTCATAGCATAGCTGGCGGATAAATAGATCCTGTATTCGCATCTACTCCACGAGGGAGTAGCATACAAGTGGGATGACAAGTGTGATCAGGCATTTAGTAAAATCAAAGAATATCTACTTACACCACCAGTTTTGATGCCACCAATCCCAGGAAAGCCATTAATCCTATACATTTTAGCAACCATGGCAGCTCTCGATGGTTTACTAGCTCAACATGATGAAAATGGGAGAGAAAGAGAAATATACTACATCAGCAAGAAAATGGTAAGGAATGAGCTCAATTACACACCAATAGAAAAAGCTTTCCTGGCAGTTGTCTTTGCAGCCCAAAAATTCAAACACTACATGTTGGCTCATCAAATCAAGCTAATTGCAAAGATAGATCCACTAGAGTATCTACTCTCTAAGGCCACTCTCATAGGATGAACGGACAAGTGGGTCATGATATTGAGAGAACATGATATTGAATATATAGAGCACAAGGCTATCAAGGGGCAGGTGATTGCAGACCAACTAGTAGAGGCTCCAATCTATTCAGAGAATCCACTCATATTAGAGTTTCCAGGTGAATCCATATTTAATCTCAACATAGCCAATCACTAGAAACTCTACTTCGATGGCTTATATACACAACATGGATCAGGATTCGGTGTTTTCTTCATCACCCCATAGGGGGATTGTATACCTAGATCCTACAAATTGGAATTCCCATGCACTAACAACATTGTAGAGTATGAGGCTTTAACCATAGGTCTCAAGATTGCATCACAGTGGTGGGTCATGGCACTAAAGTTTTATGGGGATTCACAACTTATTATCAACCAAGTCAATGCCAAATACCAAACTAAGGATGATAATCTGACACGATACAAGAAATTAGTAGAGAGCCTCAAAGAATCATTCATTGATATCATCTTTGAATAGATACCAAGGGCTAACAACAGTGTAGTTGATGCCATGGCAACAATTGGATCCTCACTAGATATCCCTCGCAATGTCTCGAAACATAAATTCTTGGTAGAGCAGCTTCTCATACTGGCATTTGAGGTACCAAAGTCAGAATATGTGTGCAAACTCGTTGTTCGTAGTGATCCCTGGTATCATGACATCTACACCTACTTGACAATAGGAGTCCTCCCAGCTGACATAACCCCAAACCTTAAACGAACCTTTGTCAAAAGGTCCTTACATTTTTTCGTCCTAGGAGAAACTCTCTATCGTAGGAGCATCAAATGAACCCTATTGTGTTGCTTAAATCTTGAGGAAGCCCCGACTGCTCTAACTGAGGTTCACAATGTCACTTGCGGTTCGCACTCAAGTGGTATGACCTTGGCTAAGAAGTTGTTGAGAACCGGGTACTACTGGCCAAAAATGGAAAGAGAGGCACATGACTTTTTTAGAAAGTGTTTACAGTGCTAGCAACATGGAGACCTTATTCATGCACAAGCTCAAGAGCTTCATCCTATTGTTACACCTTGGCCGTTTTCATAGTGGGGGCTCGATCTCATCAAAAAAATCACACCCACCTCATCCAATGGCCACAAATTTATCATCACCACCACAGAGTACTTTACAAAGTGGGTTGAAGAAATTCTCATGACCTACATAATCGGAAAGTAGATATCCAAGTTCATCCTAAACTATCTCATTTTTTGATACGGTGTCCCTCAATCCATTATATTTGATAATGAGACACCTTTCAAAAATTAGGATGTGTGTGACCTTTGCCACAAATTCAAAATCCAGCATCGCTTTTCCACTCTGTACTACCCCCAAAGAAATGGCCAAGCAGAAGCCACTAATAAAACTATCCTGAAAATCCTTAAGAAAGAAGTCAATGACTTTGGTCATGACTGGAATCTATAGCTAAATCCCACCTTATGAGCCTACCACACCAGCATCCACATGCCAATAGGAGCCATCCCATTCTCCCTGGTCTACGAATCAGAAGCCATCCTCCCAATCAAGACCCATAATTAAAGATATCACTGCAAAACCTCATTACCAATGAGGAATATTGGGTTTCAATGTAAAATGAGTTAGATTTATTAGATGAATGATTCATGGATGCCCTCAACCATCTACAGTTGTATCAGAATTGGCTAAAGTGCAGCTACAACAAGAAGATCAGGAGATGCACCTTCCAAGTCGGCGAACTTGTGCTAAAAGAAAATCAGAAGAACGTGCCAAATCTAGAAAGAAAAGGAAAATTTGAGCTCAACTGGTTGGGACCTTTCGTCATCATAGCAAGCTATAAATTAGGGGCATACCAACTATCAACACCAGAGGGAGAACCCCTATAGGAGCCCTTGAACAGCTCCCATCTCAAAAAAATTTATGCCTAAAAACTTGCAAGGTATAAAACCAAAAATATCAAAAAATATGTCCTAAAAAAATGGTCACCCTGATGAAAACTTGGTAAACAAGCATCTTGGTGACAACAAAAAATACAAAAATACAAAAATCAAAAAAAACAAAAAAAGGATTGAAAACAATAAAGAAAAAAATCGTCCTCTAGTGAAAACCACTTCGGTGGCGCTTTGGACAAGTACCTCGGTGAAAAATTGGAAAACAGGCACCAAGCGTAAATAAAGCACTCTCCATCCACCAGGATCTTCATTTCCTATTCCACACACTCACTTATCCATTACATTCCATCTATCCTTCCATCATCAGTTCACAACTGTACCATAGCTTGATCTTATGCTTGTATCATGTTCCACCCTAGTACTACTTGACATATTCCTAAGGTAAGTTTGTCCTACCTTTATTGAAGTAGTCTATAGCATCACAATGGGGGCATGTTCCTATACCTGCATTGGATCGAATTCATGTATATTTTGGTGATTTTCATCCAAATCAATCAAAAAAATCCAAAAACATTCAAATCAATCCAAAAATCCAAAAACATCCAAATCAATCAAAAAATCCAAAACATGTCAAAAATCTGAAAAATAAAAAGTGACATCTTTAGTCCAAACTACATCGTCTCTGAACTTGAACATAGGCAAGGTTGATCTTTGATCATCCCCCGAGACACCCTAGGTCAGTCCTTTAGGAGTCCGTCACAATCTGAAAATCTGTTTGCCCATCTTTCTCATCATTAAGTCAAGTCTATCGTCAGTCAAACTACGTGGTCTCTGCATATATAATGTAGGCAAATATAATCTCTTGATCAGCTCCTGAGACCCCTAGGATATATTTTTAAGTCAGTCTCTTCATCGTAAATCTCAAAAATTAAAAAAAATTGAAAAATCAAAAAATCAAAACAGCTTCAAAACATTTTAAAAACCCAAAATGGTGCATCCATCTCATCTCACTTTCACTCATGATTTTCTCATTCCTAATAAATCAATCATCACCTTCATCCTTTGGTGGGTTAGTCAAAAGCAAGTCTAGCAGGTTCCAAAGTGAACACCCTAATCATCAAAATCTCAAGCCTAGGTTAGTTTGCAAGCAAGTTGATCAACTTAGAGTATCAATAGCTCATCACCCAACCAGTCTCACCAAAACCCTGATCACAACATGTCCTAGGATGTATCCTTCCCATGATGGACATAAGCATCAGGTATCTTGTAGTATTTTAGCCTTGGCTAGCAGTATGAAGAACATTAGCTTGTTTGTTTACTATTTCCTTGGTCTTTGTGACTTATCTTATTTTGCACTCATTCCAAGAACCTCTTGATGATGCCTAAGGAAAAACAAGTTTAGAGAGAAAGGAATGGAGCAATGATCATTATATTTTTTATCTATTGTGCTTGTGGGATACTCTTGTAAAATAACTTAGTCATGTGTGCTTTGTTTGGTTTGTAGGAAGGGTGTTTTATGTATCTTGTTGACCACATAAGAAGGCTTTCCTTTCTATGTTTTGGCCTGAGATATTTAGAATATCTGAACTACATCCTGAACAAAGTTCCATATGCCAAGTGTGAACAAGAATTATCCTATCTGATTGATGAGTTAAATTCCATCACACTAGGTACAATGCCATCCTGTTTCTTTATACCTTGATGTATTGTACCTACGTATGTTATCAAACATAAAGTAATCAGCCCTTTGAAAATCCTGACTCCTGGTAAGAAAATAATCATCATCTTAATTACTTGATTGGATCTCTTTTCTTCTATCTTCTTTCCATACTAACATGGTACCATGACAGTTAATCAGAACATCACTAATGCATCCACCCTACATCCAAAAAATCATCACCATAAGTACATATCATATCATAAAGATCATACCACATCATATCATCTTGCATTACCATCATCTCAAGTTATGAGGAATAATATAGATTTGTTATTCTAAGTATCTTAATAAATCATTGCATTACATTCATACATTACATAGATCATTAAGAACATAATAGAAATCATTAGTATCCATTATCATTAAATAATCATTTGCATATCATTTGAATCATAATCATTAGCATGCATTGCATCCATACGATTGTCATCAAAATGCATAGAAAAGTACAAAGAGAAATGCATCCATAATCATCATGTAGAAGCATACATCATATTGCATAAGCATAGAACATTTCATAAACAACTCATTACACATAGGAAATTCAAATGCATCCACATATCATACATTACAAGGCATCTCATAAGTAGAACCATATCAACAAAATGTACAAATGTCATGGTACAAAATTGGATCAAGTGTACATCAAAATATATGATACAATAGGGGCAATAATTAGAGCCCATGAATCAAAAGTGGAAAACTTCTTGTGATCAAAGGGCTAGCCCTACTGGTTGTGCCCCTCACCCTCTGGCATGTCACCATGATCCTCTGGCGGCCTCATCCCTATTTGCAGAGAGTAGTCTGGCACTCGGCTTGTTGCTGGCACCGCTTGTCTGTAATGTTTCCGATAATACTCGACCTCTTTGACTGCCTCTTTGTAGGCCTGTAAGGAAAATGATCGGCCCTAGGATAATGAGGTTGGGTTCTCTAGTTTCCTTTGTTGACCAACCTCATGATCCCTCTCAGATTGAGCCTAGTCCCTCTTAGCAGTAACTGTCAAAATCTTCTGTCGAACCTGGTCTCTCTTCGCTATCAATATCTGAATATGACCTTGCAACTATTGGATCAGTGCATCTCTATGATATGGCTGCCCTAGTGGCTATTGTTGAGGGACTGCTTTGTCCTCATCTCTAGGTTGGTCATCCTATATCCCTACTCGTGGTGGTGCCTAGTCTCATAGTGGTGCCTGGTCGCGCGGTGGTGTCGGAGCCCGTGGTGGTGCCTGGTCTCATGGTGCTGTTTGATGTGGAGGAGGGCAACCTCCTCCCCTATCCCTATCACCATCTTTGTCATCGTCACCTCTACCTCCCCAACCCCTACCCCTACCAATTAACTTTCCTTTGGGCCTCTATCATGGGAGTGCCGCACCTGGAATTGTCAATCTCAAAGGAGGCCTAAACCAAGCTCTATATGCCTAGTTCACTCCTACATCTGTCAACCCTTGATCATATGGCCACGGCCTAGCCACTAGCTTTTTGAATGAGGCTACTGCCTCCAGCATTGGGATGGGTTGGCCCCATATTGTCTCTCATGACAAACGGGCGAAGATCACCACATACTGATCGTCTGGCCTATCCTGAATCTCGCCAAACTGTCGGGCCACCCTATCTGGAAGGTAGCGCTCTATTATAGTGTGCTCTTAGCCCTACATCCATCTATCCTACCGAGTGAAAATAAACTACTATGCATCATCATACCATGGGCCTATGCCCATCCAAGGCCTCCAAATGAACTCCCTCATCTGATCAAGGGCTCATCGCCAATGTGCAATGCCACCTATGTCGGTGTGGGTAAAACGGATTTGTGCCCCACCATATCACCAAAGAATGGGGTCATCAATATCTAGCACAATCAATGTGACATCTGGATAGAGCACTGGAATCCACTCCCATGCCCAGATGTGTAACAAAGTAACTTTGACCCTGAGGGACCTGTTGTCAAGATATGCAAACTCATGCAAATCTCTATATAAAGAGGCCAGCATCACTAGCCCCAAGCAAAGCACTCCCTACGAACAACCATTTGCTCCCATGCTAGTCCCCAATCTAGACTAGAGTATCGGCCTCATCGATTTGGTACCATAAAACCTGAAATAATAGCTACAACAATCAGCCTATAGGTGGGCACTATACCTCCGTATCTCTCTAGGTCAATCTATATATCAGAGAAATGGATCTCAGCAACACCCATCACATCATAGCAAGCATCCCTACCAGCATCTAGATCATAAATCACTCAGGCTCTATGGATAGGTAGTCGAAGGATGCACTAGACGTCCTCGATTGTAATGGTGGCCTTGGTGGTAGGAAGATGGAAAGAGGAGGTCTCACTATGCCACCACTCGGCCAAAGCTTTCATCATACCCAAGTGAGTCCTAACAAGAGGAACATAAGCAATGAACCAAATGCCAATCATACCAAGTTGCTCCTCAAGGAATATTTGCATACCCTATAATCTACTGAGCACCGGCCATTTGTGCTCCCTCGAATGAAGTATGTCAAGGTCCTCCTGCACAAGAGAAACCATCACATCAAGTCTTGTAAAAACATTTGCCTCCTGAGTTAGCTTTTCGCATTTGAAACAGCAAAAGCGGTGTTGTTTTCAAATGCGGACCAGTTTGAAAAGTTCCAAACTATGCCACCGTAGCGAATTTTGCCAAAACTCCAAAGTGCATCGCGCGGTCCAATTTGTGTATGTCACTAACTTTGTGCCAAAAACCTAGTTTCAAACTGCATCGTGCGATCAAATTTTCATATGCGGCTAAGTTTGACAAGAAACCCTAATCTCCTAACTGGCCTGCAGCTGTATTATTCTCATATGCGGCATAGTTTAAGGTTGTGTGGCACTGATTGAGCATTTGTAGTGGTGCTATATAGTGTTGCTTGACCTAAAGTTGACCTAAATCCTATCAAATGTACATAAAATGATAAAATCAAAATTCAGGATAGGGATACATACCATGGGTCCTACGCTGACTAGCCGTTGGTACACTCATACCCTCTCTAACACATGCCTGGGAAGCTTTCATTATGCCATCTCGATCGGAACTCAGAGCTCAAAGTGCAGAAATTATAAAGGCTAAGTGTGCAAATGAATTGAAAGCTACCTCTCAAGGTCTATTCAAGCCAGAAAATTAGGATTTTTTGACCTAATTCAACCATCCAGCTAGGGTTTTGGTCCCTGGATCCCATTTGTGTCCAACCGAGGGCCATGTTGCATCCTTTTCGGAATTTTAACGCTTTTTTTGACATCTTGGGGCACTTTTGGACCTATCAGGCACCTTGTCCTTTTTTTCATGATATCATCCAAAAAATAAAAAAAATTGTCCGATCTCTCGAGGGGGCAACATATTAGCATAATCCTTCTGCTGGGGAAACAGTGGGGTATTCAAAAAATCGATAAATTTTCAACTTTGATCACAACAATTTATTCTTTGAACCAACACAACAAGTGCATTGCTTCAAAGAGGGGAAAAATGTACACATGGAAAATTAACCAACACACTTGATCCTAATTTCTAACATCACTTTTTCCTGAATCATACTCTTAGCTTATCAACACTTTTCATCTCTTAATTAGATAAATCATTATTTATTTAATTAGGTCTTTCTCCCTTGTTGATTAAATTAATCAATTTAATTTAATTAATCCTCTATCTATGTTCATTTAAATAATTCATTTTATTTAAATTGAATCTCTAAAGTCCTCTTATTAAATTGAATAAATTAAACCTTATTTGATTTAATCTAACAATATCCCCTTTAGTTAAATAAATCAAAACATTTATTTAATTAAACCCTTCCTCCTAATTTGATTTAAATCAACTCATAAATTTACGTCTAAATTGTCACATCTCCTAATTCCCCATTAAATTAATTAAACTTTGATTAATTTAATCTTAATCCATGTCACATTCTATAGAAAATGCAACTTGCACAATAAATCGATTACTTTGATTTATTAAATTGACTATTTTCTCTCAATATGGAATAAAGGAGGAATATTCCTTCAAATTTGAATTCAAATCCAAGTGGATTTGTCCTTCCAACAAAGCATTCACTCCTCTTACATGTCTTTGTGCATTGAGCCAAGTGGCATTAACTTCATTTTTTTTTCCCTCTCACATTTCATTTCACTATTTTGAAATTCCACCTAATATCATTTATTGGCAATTTGATCAAAATGTGCACAACCTTCAACCATTCACATCTTGACAAGTGGCACTTGTCCATTGGATGTTGAATGATCCCACATTGCTCAATTTCACTCTCTTTTCCAATTTGGAAATTTATAAATGAGAGACTCTTCCTCTCATTCGATCATCCACAATTTGAGCAAAGTTACTCTCCTCACATTGAGAGCTAATTTTGTCTACTTCATAGGAAGTGTTCATCATTTTTCATGTTTTCATAGCAAGGTTATGCCAAAATCTCATCAAAGAGCTTCAATCATCCACAAATTATCACAAAGCTTACAAAGGAGTTGGAAAAGGGCCAATTTCGACACACCAATTGGCACCAACTCCCCCATGGGATCAAGAGTTTGCATTGCTTAATTAGGATTTCATTTATCTTTTCATGTTTGTTCTTCATTTTTCCTATTATTAAGCATTGTAGATGGATTTCATGGGGAATCCTTGTTTTATCTTGCATATGAGCTTACTAATGTGTTTGCTTCTTGTATTTGTGATGGTATAGGATTGGGGTTCACTTAAAGGTACCCACCTATCTTGGCAATAAATTATCGAGATTAGCAAAGACCAAACATGGGAGGGACATCAATGATCATAGTATCTTGTTTAACTGTGATGTTAGTGCAGGAAAACAGAGCTAGTGAAAGGTTCTTAATGACACCAAAAGTATCAACCCTATTTCCATACAACTACATAACCCCCTTGTTTAAAGGTTCATAGCTAAGTCCTAATGCCTTCATCTATTTTATTGGGCATGACCGTAGTGCTAGCACCGGAATCAATCATAGAATTATGCAGCAATTTTTTGTTAGAAACCAAGATCACCTGCATGCAATCACCTGTCGCATGCAAAAGACATTTAGAACCAAAGAAGATGTTATGTAAACCTCAAAGTAAAAATGCATTATTGAGAATCAATTATTACAAAGAGATCGATCCTTATGAAGGAGATCAAGAAACCCTAAAAGGGAAACCCTAAATGAAACCCTAGTGTGCACACTTAATAATTAATCAATTATTAATGTGCCTAAGTTTAGCTTAAGCAACTAAAGGAATAAGTAACTTAATTAATTAACCAGTATGATATAATTAATTAAGTATAATAACTTATTACTCTAACATTTTTTGCCCACAATAAGGGTTAAGAAAAATGGATTTGGTTTCGGCTTGTCCTTACCTTTTATTGAGGAATCCTCTACATTATTTGTAAGGACTTTGGCCTAAGGTGATGGACCAATGGTCTTTTCCTTAGATGGTCGTTATGTTGGTTCATGTGCTTGTACCCTCTCGTAGAGCTTTCTACAATAGTGACTTATGCTACGGAATAGCTAATATATCCCAAAGGGATACATTAGTAGAGGATTTTTTCAACTATTCCACCATATTGAATGGTGGCGGAGCTGAAGACTTCTGCTCTTTAGGCCTTTTTATAACAATTTCCTTATGTGACTGCGGTTATGAAATAACTTTGGAAGAACTAGGAGCTTGGTCAAGAACACTTATGGGCTATTGAGCGACTGGCTCACTTGTGAATCTCCTCTTTCAATAAGTGTTAAATTATGATTAGACTTTAGGGTCCTTTGATGTGGAAACATCATTTTCAAGTGCCACCTCTTCTCCTTCCATCCATGAGAAGAGTGCATGATTAAGAGCTATGTTAGTTTCTTGCTCCAAGGACATCACTTGCATTTGAGTAGTAAGCACCACATTTTCCATTTGCGGAGAGGTATATGCATAACCTCTAGAATCTAACATGACACTTTGGCTATTTTGTTCTGCCACCTTCTACTATAAATTGCCACGCAGAAAATTGTGAGGCATATGTGCTTTGTTGTAGGGGAAACACCAAGGGTTGATATCATCAACAAGATTATTTTCCCCGCTACCAACTCTCTATTTGAACTCAGTGGGACATTTTGTAGTGTAGTAGGCACTGGCACAATTTGATGGTTTGGTTGAGTCTATGAATTTTTGTGTGTACCTCCTTAGTATTGGTTATGTTGGTAAGAAGGTCTTCCGCCTTGGTAATTTTGGTAAGTTGGCTTCGGAGGCATAGACTATTTCCTCTTGATACTTGTTATCTCATTTGAGAAGAATCGCAATAATTCCTTGATGTCATTAATCTTTGATGTTGAAGATTTGGATGTAGAAGAAACACTTTACGATGTGCTCAGGTATGTTTACATATATTGGGGAGGAGTAGGCACATTGGTCAAAGCTATCTTCGAGATAGGAGTTGACAATTCTGCAAAAACAGGCATGGCAATCTGAGGCAATAACTTTTTGACATCTATCAAATTATTTTCATCCTTAACAGCAAGGTTGTATGCATCTAACAAGGTGTTCCCACCAAGGGACTGAATCATCATAGAAATGTTTGCGTTGATGCACTTTAGGTAGAACATGAATGCTAGATCGAGAGGTGGGTGAATAGTGATCAGAATCCTTTACCAAGTTGTGTGGAACCTGGCATTGAAGTCGGTCATGGCCTGTTGAGAAGCTCGCTTGAGAGTCGCCAGCTATTGTAACAGTGAAGATCGATCTCCGTCGTTTGAAAATCGCTCATAAAAAGGATCTTCGAGTTGATCCCAGGTACTGATGGTATTGGCTCCCAAAGTGCAATACCAATCTAGTGATTTTCCTTTAAATCGGGCTGCAAATAGCCTTAGCACTACATTTTCATCAGTGACACCATGTACCAAGCACATGTCTGGCACATATTCCAGATGGTTGGATGGTATTTTTGAGACTTCCCCATCGAACTTAGGTAAATCTTTTAGAGCAGAGGTTGGGATGGCCCATATGATCAGTGTTATTGGTGCTATAAGAGGACTTCTAGCATCCCAAGCTACATAATTTCTATTATCGATAGGTAATGGAACAGGTAGAGAGGTCAAAACATTTTCTTAACGGGCTCTTGCTCATACTCTTACCAGTGGTGGTACTAGTAGGCTAGGGTTATTCATTATTTGGGATCTAGTAATAGGTCTATGGCTCATACACCCACTTCAAATTTAGATAAATTCAAATAGGTCCCACCGAGCGTTCTATAAAAAGAACTATTGATGCCTAAAATTTTTGGGCAAATTGCCTTATGGGAAACTCAGTAAATGGGCGACCAATTGCACAGTGAGTAACCTTTGAGTTTTTAAAGAAGTCAGCTATTCTTGTAATTGGGTGTTTAGAATGGGAAAAGGAAGCAAATATGAAAATAAATTCTAATTCCTAAGGTGATGCACCAAGATATAAGTGTTTAGGCATGGGAAACCTTCCTTTCGGATATGGTTTGAGGGCATGTTCAACAATCTACTATATTCAAGAATTAAAAAAATGTAGATGAAAATCCTAAGCATTTTAACCAGATGTCATAATATAACTTCCATACACATTTACTGAACAAGAAGAGTCTAAGACATGATCCCAAATGGAAAATTTCTATTGAAATTATAAAAAAATTGCAAATAAACTACTCAGTACAACAAATAGCACAATATAATGTCTTATATTAATTAAGAAATAGAGAGGTCAAAAAATTGGCACGGTCTATTAGTCTTAATATAATAATAAAAAATAATACAAAGGCCTAGAGTTTTTCAGTATCTTTTCAGTCATTTTTGAACCCCTTCATAGAGCATTACAATAGTATATATAGACCTTTCCCACCATCTTAAAGCCAACAGCCTGAAAGATTCCTTAAGCACACATCATCCTCCCCTTGGATGAACCAAAGATAAATCATAACAGAAAGATCTTTAGTTTCCTCGAACAAAGTGTGCTCGCAGAAAATGATGAATGTGGTCTCGAAGGTGAAGTAGACAAAATTTTTAGAAAGACATGTGTCTAACCACTTCAAGAGTTGGTTAGGACACACGGCAAAGAATTAGAGCCTCCCCTTCATTCTTTGTTGCCTTGTGATCAAAGCTCCCATAGAGGTGACACGTGGAGAAGTGGTGGTAGCTTATATCCATCCTTCATTTTCTTGGGATGCAATCCCCACGAGGATGACATGTGGCATGGTGTCGGCCTGAGCTTCCATCAGTGGGGCCAACCAAAAAGGCATTTGAGGGTTTATAGAACGTGCCACACAGGTAGGGTTCAGATAGGAAACAATGGAGAGAATATTTTCAAAGGACCGTGCTACTGACACTTGGTGAAGCGGATGAAAGTGTGACCAAAAGAGGAGCTTGGGGATTTTTAAGAAATACAGCACATGTAGCCAAGGCTTTTGCAAAGCCAAATATGAATCAACCCGAAGGGAGCTTTGTGGATTATTTAATCTACATGCCTCACAACACTCACACCTAGAACACTCCTAGAATCTGAGGAAAGGAACTTTTGGTATTGCAAAATGGAACCAAAATGGTTCACGTCGGGTTCACCAAAAATGTAAGAGAGGGGAACCAACCACATCAAGGCCACAGGTCGCGGAGAGCCAAGAGTAGTAGGATTCCCTAACTTACCTCACTCTAAAGGGATGCTACAAAACAAAGGAAAAGAATGATGAGGACTATAAGGTCCTTCTACCACTCTTCAATCTTGAAATATAAGTATGGGCTAGGCAAGCTAGTTTTCAGATTCAATATTGCACCTCAAACAACTCTTTGTCTGAGGACATAATCGCGGTTTTGGGATGACAGCATGGTGTGTCGGCATCTCACGGATGCATTGGAATTCGTATGACCTTGGAGCATAGAAAAGGCAATATGAACCACCAAAAAATGAGTTGATGGCCTACCTAAGTACTCCTAAATGAACAAAATAGAACTATGAAATATGACAAAAACAAGGAAAGATGATAAAGTGAATATATGAGAGCCAAAATAATGAAGATAATCTCACCAAGGCGCCAATTTTCCAGCTAGCTCTGAAAGCACATCCACCTGCACACAAGGAAGAGGGGAAAATTGTTGGGGTGGTATAGGGGTTTACCTTAGACCCTTGTTTTGGTGTTTCCACCTCCACGGATAGCCATATAACAACGAGAGAGAAATATGTGATAACGAAGTAAAGAAAGAAGGAATACAAATAACACTATAAAATAGTAAAGAGCTACTCAAACAAATCACAAAAGAGAGGAGTGAAATGTTGCCACCTCCACCAAGAGCTCACTAGCCAGTGGAGTTGATGGATTTTTGTTGTTATAATGGAGTGTTGAACTGTTGCTTTCTAGTGAAGAGAATGTTGGAAAACGCTTGAGAATGTGAAAGAAGGATGGACTAAATTCTTAGAGATCCAAGTGAGATGATAATGAATGAATTTGAAGATGAATGAGGAAGAATCTACCATTTTCAGGGTCGTTTGGTTGAAGAGAGACGTTACAAATAACCCCAATCGAAAGTGTAATGTCTTTGCCAACATCAGACACAGGAACCCGTCAAGGATGTAAGCACACTGTGTGGATGTCTGTGTGCCACACACGCATCCCCAATAAATATTCTCCCATTGACACAACAGACATATGCTAAGTGGAAGGAAAGCAGCCAGCTGATGTGGAATTTTTCCTTTGGATTTTGTTTTCTAAGCTAAGGATGTGTAAAAGGGGAATTTGTGTGAGGGGTGTGAATTCACTCCTATACAGAAAGATGTAGAAAATGCAACCTATATGCACTTTTCACTAATGCAATATTTAGGAGCCCTAGATACAATTCAACTAATACAAATCTAATGCAAATTTTAATGCAAGCTAGATCTAGGACTACAATGTTCTCCAAATCAAAAATTTAAGGGTCCAAAGGTCAGGTTCACAAAAAATATTAAACAGAAATAGGATTCCACCTTTTGGGAGATGGAACTTTAGGGACCTATTTCACACTTTAATAATTGGGAAACCAAGATCCCTCAACCAAGTGACTCAATTGAGGGAAGGAATAATGGTTTCCTATTGAAATTGGATGGGGGTTCACCATTAAATAAAGCTTCAAAGGAGAAATGCAAACTCTTATGCACAAAACCCTAGAAACTTGAAAGCATGCAATCGAATTAACCAAAGAGAATGAAATAGAAAGGTACCTGAAAGAATGATGGAGTCAAAGGAAGGTTTAAAACTTTGAAAATCTACGTTTTGAAGTGCACTAGAACTGATACGCCTGGTTGGGCAATTTAGTCCCAGTTTAGGGTTTTTTAGCAGAATCTGGAATCTTCTTAGAGTTGATCAGGATTAGTTGAACAATGATCAAAAACTGTAATAGGACTAATATTCTAGATTGGATGTATGAGTACCACTCTAGGGTTTTCTAAGTATCTTTTTAAGTCTTCCAAACCCGGATCTGACACTGTTGATTTTTTTTGAAAGGCTATATCAGGAACTAAATCGCCAAGTTGGGTGAATGAGTCACGTTCACTTAAATCTACGAAACATACATCACAAGAGAAAGAGTGAGAGAAAACTTTTTTTATTAGTGGATGGGGCTCTTCCTCAATTAGACCCCATTTGAGTAATTAAAATTTGAAATGAATTAAACTAACATGAAGGAATGATGAATGAACAAATGAATGTAACAACTCACCAAACCTTATTGAATCCTTGGAGTGTAGATCTGCAAATTATATGATTTGGCTTTAATGGATGTAAATCCCAATCATGAAACTTAATAAGGCTTTAAATGCTTGAACTTGGATCACAAATACTACATCAACATGTTATCTCACAAACATACATGATGCATGAAGACCTTGACATGATGCTTGACTCTTGAATTGATGCTCCAAAATGCTTGATAATAAGCTCTTGAATGCTCTTGAATGCTTGTAAATATATCATGGAAGCTCTAGGTCTAGGTGAAACTCTCTTTCTTGAGTATAATTAGTGAAATAATGATTTTAAACCTTAGTTATATAGGCATTACATCTAATTTATCATTTATTAGATCCCAAATGCCGACATTCACAAAATTTGAATTGAAAACCTTGATTTCTCGCTCAAAACCCTAAAAAGGCCCCAAATAAGAGTCATACACCCAAGGTGGCATATGGATCCCACCTAGGGGGGCTAATACTCCCAAGGTGGTGTATGAGTCCCACCCTAGATTTTTGAGGTGAGAGAGTATCAGGGGGTTAGAATATTAGGTGCATTTATTGAATTTGTCAAGTTTTTAGTTGAAATAAACCTTGGGATACATAATAAAGGGTATTAAGGGCTTATTAATGATTATTTGAAGGTCATGAATGCAAGAGGGCCTAAAATAAAGAAAATGTAGAGGGATACATTTTTTGTTACTACACTATGTAATAAATATTATATATTATAGCTTGTATATTATATTGTAAATATAACTTATATATTATATTATATTATGTGTTATATGATATATTATATATATGAAATTATTACTTTTATAATATATATTATATTATATTGAGATATATTAATGCATTTTAATATATATTATATTGTTATATTAATATATTATAGGGTATAGGGATGGGGGTTCAGGGTTCAAGGTTCAGGGATAGTGTTAAGGGATGAGAGTATAAGGCATAGGGTGAAGGACCTTGAGAATGAATGGTTTGGAATTTAAGTATATAGTATTAAGGGACAATGTTCACAGTTTAGTGTATAAGGTCAAGGGTATAGGATATAGGGATGATGGTTGGCAGTGTAGGATTTAGTTTTCAAGGTATAAGGTTGATGGTTGAGGGTGTAGGGTTTAAGTATAGGGTTGAGGGTATAGGGTTTAGGTTCGAGTGTATAAGATTAAGTGTTTAGGGTATAGGTACTAGGGTTTATGATATTGGGGATAGGGTTTACGATATAGGTTTTTGGTATAAGGCATAAGGTTAAGGGTTTAGAGTGTAGGGTTTAGGTTTTAAATATAGGGTCAAGGGTCGAGGGTTGGACAATGTCGAAGGATTAGGGTATAAGGTTGAGGTTATTTGGTATATGGATAAGGGTTGAGGGTGTAGGGTTTGGGTTTTAAGGTATAGGGTTGAGGGTTGAGGGATTAGGGCTTAAGTATAGGGTTGATGGTACAATGTTCAAGGTTTAGGCTTTAAGGATGAGGGTACAGCGTATATGGATGAGGGTTGAGGGTGTCATTTTTAGGGATTAAAGTATATGGTTGAGTGTTAAGGGTTGAGGGATTAGGGCTTAATCGTAGGGTTGAGAGTTTAGGGATTAAAGTATATGGATTAGTAGGGTGGGAGGGAGAGAGAGGGAATGAGGGAGATAAGGAGTGGTAGGGTGGGAGAAATAGAGAGAAAGAAGATGACAAGGATTGGTAGGGTGGGAGGGAGAGTGAGATAATGAGATAGGGATTGGTAGGGTGGGAGAGAGAGAGAGAGAAGGAGATAGGGATTGGTAGGGTGGGAGGGAGGGAGAGAGAGAAGGAGATAGGGATTGGTAGGGTATAGGGTGAAGGGTTGAGAATGTATGGTTTAAGGGTTTAAGGGTTGAGAGACATTGTTCAAGGTTTAGGCTATAAGGTTTAGTGTATATGGTATATGGATGAGGATTGAGGGTGTAGGGTTTAGGGATTAATTTATATGGTTGAGTGTTGAGGGTTGAGGAATTATGGATTAAGTATAGGGTTGAGGGTTTAGGGATTAATCATAGGGTTGAGGGTTTAGGGATTAAGGTATATGGATTGGTATGTTTGGAGGGAGAGAGAGGGAAGGAGGAATATATTGAGTGGTAGGGTGGGAGAAATAGAGAGAAATATGGAGATAGAGATTGTTAGGGTGGGAGGGAGAGAGAGAGAGAGAGAAGGAGATAGGGTTGAGGTATTAAGGGTTTAATGGTTGAGGGTTGAGGGATTAAGGATTGAGGTTTGAGGGTTGAGGGATTAATATTTTAAGGGTTGAGGGTTTAGGGTTGAGGGCATAGGGTTTAGGGATTAGGGTTTAGGGTCCAATGTATAGGGTTGAGGGTTGAGATATTAAGGGGTTGAGAGTTTAATGTATAAGGTAGAGGATTGAGGGTTTAAGCATTGAGGGATTATGGTTTAAGGTTTGAGGGTTTAAGGGTTGAGGGATTAAGGGTTTAATAGTTGATGGATTAGGGTAGAGGCTCCAATGTATAGGGTTGAGGATTGAGGTATTAATGGGTTGAGGGTTTAAGGGTTGAGGGTTTAGGGTTTAGGGTTGAGGGTTGAGGGATTATAATTGAGGGTTGAGGGTTTAATGTATAGGTTTGAGGGTTGAGTGTTGAGGGATTAAGGATTTGAGGTTTGAGGTTTGAGGATTAAGGGTTGAGGGCTGAGGGATTAGGGTTTAGGTCCACTAAATAGGGTAGAGGTTTGAATTTTGAGGGTTGAGGGCTAAGGGATTAGGGTTTCGAGTCCATTATATAGGGTAGAGGTTTGAGAATTGAGGGTTGATGGTTGATGTTTTAATGTATAGGGTAGAGGGTTAAGGGATTAAGGGTTTAAGGGTTGAGAGTATAGGTTTGAGGGATTAGGGTTGAGGGTTGAGGGTATAGGATTAAAGGTATAGGATTGAGAGATTAGAGTCAAGGGTCCAATGTATAGGTTTGAGGGTCGATGGTTTAAGGTTGAGGTTTGATGGATTAGGGTAGAGGGTTGAGGGTTTAAGGGTTTAAGGGTTGAGGAATTAAGGGTTTAAGGGTTGAGGGATTAATAGATTAAGTACTTAAGGGTTGAGGGTTTAATGGTTGAGGGATTGAGGACTTAAGGGTTGAGGGATTAGGGTTGAGGGTTGAGGGATTAGGGTAGAGGGTTAAGGGATTAAGTGCTTAAGGGTTGATGGTATAGGGTCAAGGCTATAGGGTTGAGGGATTAGGATTGAGGGTCCAATGTATATGGTTGAGGGTTGAGGTATTAAGGGGTTGAGGGTTGAGGGTTGAGGGTTGAGGGTTTAGGGTTGAGGGTTGAGGGTTGAGGGTCAAGGTTTGAGAATTGAGGGTTGATGGTTTAATGTATAGAGAAGAGGGTTGTGGGATTAAGGGTTTAGGGGTTGAGGGATTAGGGTTGATGGTTGAGCGATTAAGGGTTTAAGGGTTGAGGGATTAAGGATTTAAGAATTAAGGGATTAAGTGCTTAAGGGTTGAGGGATTAGGGTAGAGGTTTGAGGGTTTAAGGGTTGAGGGTTTAAGGTTTGAGGTATTAAGGGTTGAGGGTTTTGAGGTTTGAGGGTTGAGGGTTGAGGTTTGAGGGTTGAGGGTTGAGGGTTGAGGTTATAGGGTTGAGGGTATAGGATTGATGGATTAGGGGTTCAAGGTCCAATATATAGGGTTGAGGGTTGATGGATTAAGGGGTTGAGGGTTTAAGGTTGAGGGTTGAGGGTTGAGGGATTAAGGGTTTAAGGGTTGAGGGTTTAAGGGTTGAGGGATTAATGGTTTAATGGTTGAGGTATTAGGGTAGAGGGTTGAGGGATTAAGGGTTTAAGGGTTGAGTGATTAAGGTAGGGTTGAGGGATTAGGGTTGAGGGTTGAGGTTTAAGGGTTGAGGGTTGAGGGTTGAGGGTTGAGGGTTGAGGGTTGAGGTTATAGGGTTGAGGGTATAGGATTGATGGATTAGGGTTCAAGGTCCAATGTATAGGTTGAGGGTTGATGGATTAAGGGGTTGAGGGTTTAAGGTTGAGGGTTGAGGGTTGAGGGATTAATGGTTTAAGCGTTGAGGGTTTAAGGGTTGAGGGATTAATGGTTTAATGGTTGAGGTATTAGGGTAGAGGGTTGAGGGATTAAGGGTTTAAGGGTTGAGTGATTAAGGGTAGAGGGTTGAGGGATTAGGGTTGAGGGTTGAGGGTTGAGGGATTAATGGTTGAGGGTTGAGGGTATAGGGTTGAGGGATAAGAGCTTAAGTATTGGGTTGATCATATAGGGTGTAGGGTTAAGGGATTGAGGGTATAAGGAATAGGGTGAAGGTTCAAGAGTGTATGTATTAGGGTTGAGGTTTAGGGCTTACTTGCATAGGGTAAAGGGTATAGGCTATAAGGTATGGATTGAGGGTACAAGGCATAGGGTTAAGGGTTGGTATGAGGGTATAAGGAATAAGGTTGAGAGAATAGGGCTTAAGTATTGAGTTGAGGGATTAGGGTTGAGGGTTGAGGGATTAACGGTTTAAGGGTTGAGGGTTTAAAGTTTGAGGTATTAAGGGTTTAATGATTGAGGGATTAGGGTTTAAGGGTTGAGGGACTAGGGTAGAGGGTTGAGGGTTGAGGGTTTGAGGTATTAAGGGTTGAGGGTTTAAGGGTTGATGGATTAGGGTTGAGGGTATAGGATTGAGGGTCCAATGTATAGGGTTGAGGGTTGAGGGATTGAGGGGTTGAGGGTTTAAGGTTGAGGGTTGAGGGATTAGGGTAGAGGGTTAAGGGTTTAAGGGGTTAAGGGTTGAGGGATTAGGGATTAAGGTAGAGGTTTTAGGGATTAAATTTTTGAGGGTTGAGGGTTCAAGGATTGAGGTATTAAGGGCTTAAGGGTTGAGGGATTGGGGTAGAGGATTGAGGAATTAAGGGTTTAAGGGTTGTGGTATTAGGGTAGAGGGTTGAAGGATTAAGGTTTTAAGGGTTGATGGATAGAGGTTTTAAGGGTTGATGGTTGATGGTATAGGGTTGAGGGTAAGGGTTGAGGGATTATTGTAGAAGGTTGAGGGATTAAGGGTTAAGGGTTGATGGTATAGGGTTGATGTTATATGGTTGAGGGATTAGGATTGAGGGTTCATTGTATAGGTTTGAAGGTTGAGGGTTTAAGGGTTGAGGGTTGAGGGATTAAGGGGTTGAGGGTTGAGGGTTGAGGGTTTAATGTATAGGGTATAGGGTTGAGAGTATAGGGTATAGGGTATAGGGTTGAGTGATTAGGGTTGAGGGTCCAATGTATAAGGTTGAGGTTTGATGGATTAAAAGGTTGATGGTATAGGGTTGAGGGTTTAAGGGTTGATGGATTAGGGTAGAGGGTTGATGAATTAAGGGTTTAAGGGTTAAGGGACTAGGGTAGAGGGTTGAGGGATTAAGGGTTTAAGGGTTGATGTTTTAAGGGTTAAGGGATTAATATTTTAAGTATTGAGGGATTAAGGGTGTAGGGTGTAGGGATTAGGGTAGAGGGTTGAGGGTTTAAGGGTTTAAGGGTTTATGGATTAGGGTTGAGGTTTGAGGTTTGAGGGTATAAGGTTGAGGGTATAGGATTGAGGGATTAGAGTTGAGGGTCCAATATATAGGGTTTAGGGTTGACAGATTAAGGGGTTGAGGGTTTAAGGGTTGAGGGATCATAGTAGAGGGGGTTGAGGGATTACGGTAGAGGGTTAAGGGACTAAATATTTAAGGGTTGAGTGTTTTTGGGATGAGGTATTAAGGGCTCAAGGGTTGAGGGATTAGGGTAGAGGTATTAAGGGTTGAGATATTAAGGGTTGAGGGCATAGGGTTGAGGTATTAGAGCTTAATTATTGGGTTGATCATGTAGGGTGTAGGGTTAAGGGATTGAGGGTATAAGTAATAGGGTGAAGGTTTGAGAGTGTATGGATTACGATTGATGGTATAGGCTATAGGGTATGGATTGAGGGTAAAAGGAATAGGGTTAAGGGTTGGGATGAGGCTATAAGGTATATGGTTGAGGTATTAGGGATTAAGTATTGGGTTGAGAGCTTTGGGTTGAGGGTTGAGGGATTAAGGGTTTAAGGGTTGAGAGTTTAAGGGTTTCTAGATTAAGGGTTTAAGGATTGAGGGATTAAGGGCTTAAGGGTTAAGGGATTAGGGTAGAGGGTTGAGGGTTTAAGGGTTGATATATTAAGGGTTGATGGTTTTAAGGTTGAGGGATTAGGGTTGATGGTTGAGGGTTGAGGGTATAGGATTGAGGGGTTAGGGTTGAGGGTCCAACGTAGATGGTTGAGGGTTGATAGATTAAGGAGTTTAGGTTTTAAGGTTGATGGTTGAGGGATTAAGGTAGAGTGTTGAGGGATCAAGGGTTTAAAGGTTGAGGGATTAGGGTAGAGGGTTGAGATATTGTGGTAGAGGGTTGAGTTATTAAGGTTGAGGGTTGAGGGATTAAGATTTTAAGGGTTGAGGGTTTAAGGGCTTAAGGGTTGAGGTACTAGAGTAGAGGGTTGAGGGGTTAAAGGTTTAATGGTTGAGGAATTATGTATTGAGGTTTTAAGGGTTGGGGGTTAAGGTTTTAAGGGTTCAAGAGTGTATGGATTAAGGTTGAGGGTTAGGGATTACCTGCATAGGGTTGATGGTATAGGGTATAGGGTATGGATTAAGGGTACAAGGCATACAATTAAGGGTTGGGATGAGGGTATAAGGTATAAGGTTGAGGGATTAGGGCAGTGTTGGGTTGATTGTATAGGGTATAGGGTTGAGGGTGTTCTCTCCCTCCCTCTAACTCCACCTACCCCTTCTCTTCCTCCCTAACTCTCTACCTCTCTCTCTCCCTATCTCAATTTCTTTATCTTTATTTTTTAATAAAATACAATATATAATATATATTAAAATACATGAATATAATATAAATACACTAAAATACATTAATATATATATATATATGTGAACCCCAATCCTATACCTACACAAACATAGCAAACAAACACACAATTAGATTCAAATGCAAGTAAGAATAAGGATTCCCCATGAAGTTCATCTACAATGCTCAAAAATAGAAATAAAATGAAGAACAAAATAAGAAACTAAATCAAATTCTATTCAATAAATGCAAACACTTAATCCCATGGGGGAATTGATGTCAATTATGTGTAGAAATTGACCCTTTCCCAACTCCTTTGTAAGCTTGATGATTTCATGGAGATTGATCCACTTTTTTGATGAAGAACAAGATGGTTTCTCGATAAAACCTGCAATAACCCAGCTATGGTGATGGAAAATGTTCAAGAAAATGTATGAAGTTTCTCTCAATGTGAAGATAGTAACTTTACTCTCAAATTGTGGATGATGAAGGAGAATGAAAGCCTCTTATTTATAGATGAGATTGAGTAGAGAAGAGGAAAAATGGATGAATGTGGGATCATTCAACATCCAATGGCCAAGCTCCACTTGTCAATATGTGAATGGATGAAGGTTGTGTATATTTTGATGAATGAGCCAATAAATGTTATTAGGTGGATTTTCAAATTTGTGAAATGACTTGTTGAAGAGGGAAGAAAAATGACTTAAATGCCACTTGGTTGAATGCACAAGGACATGTAAGAGGGGAGTGAATGCTTTGTTGGATGTATAAATCCACTTGGAGGGGTTTTCAAATTTGGAGGAATATTCCCCTTTTATTCCATGTTGAGAGAAAATAGGTATTTAATAAATCAAAATAAATGATTTATTGTGCAAGTTACATTCTCTAGAGGATGTGACATGGATTAGGATTAAATTAATCAAAGGTTAATTAATTTAATGATAGATTTGGTGATGTGACCATTTTGACTTAGATTTTTGAGTTGATTTAAATCAAAAATTGAGAAGAAAGGTTTAATTAAATAAATGATTTGATTTATTTAACTAAAGGGGATAATGTTAGATTAAATTAAATAAGGTTTAATTTATTCAATTTAATAGGAGGACTTTAAAGATTTAATTTAAATAAAATGAATTATTTAAATAAACAGAGACTTAGGGTTAATTAAATTAAATTGATTAATTTAATCAATAGGGAAGAATGACTTAATCAGATAAATAATGATTTATTTAATTAAGAGATGAAAAGTGATGACAAGCTGAGAAGGTGATTCAGGATGAAACAACGTTAGTAGTTAGGATCAAGTGTGTCAGTAAATTTTCCATGTCTACAATATATATTAAAATACGTTATTAGATATAAATATTAAAATACGTTAATATATAAATATTAAAATACAATAATATATAAATATAATCGATAATATATATTTAAAAAATAATAATATGCAATATATATACAATATATAACATAATACATTTTATATGATATAATATATAAGTTATACTATAATATTTATTGTTTTGTACAACACAACTTTCCCACAGCTTTGTTGTCGCCATAGCCAATATCTGTTATGTCAAAAAATAGAATTCATTTTGAAACCTCACAAAAAAAACATGTAGAGAATGCTTAAAATAATGGATATTCATTTTTTATAATAAACAAATATCTGTTATCCATTTTTTAAATAAATAGAGCATGAGTAAAATAACATATATCCATTTTTGAAAATAAACGGATATCCATTTTGGAACCTCACAAAACCAACAACCCATTTTTTTGAACAAAACATATATTCATTTTTCTTTACAAATTGGATGTCCATTTTTTGAGAGTGGAAAAAATAGATAAAAGTACTTTTTTCTCATTCCAAGAGCCCCCACATTCTTTGCTCTATCAGGAATCTCGTGATTTATGTGCATTATAGACAAGAATTCACTTTTGGAGCACTCATTTTCACAAAAAGTTTATTCTTTCAAGATCATTTGGTAATTTTTTAGGTTGGGATAATGGGAAGCAACACTCATCACAAAGTGAAAAGGAAGAGGAAGTGCGAAGTGGAGGCACATGAGGTAAGTAGAGAGAAAGATAGAGAACGAAAGAGGTTGAAAAGAAGAGGTATGTCAAATTATCTTCAAGGAGAAGGCTCCTCTTTACCTTTAAGTGAAATTCAAAGTGACCATGATATTGAATTTGAAAATATTGAAGAAGAAATTAAAAATTTTGAAAATGAAAATGAAATTCAAAATGTTGAGCATGAAAATGAAATTTAAAATGTTGAACACTCAGTTGAAAATGTTGAAGAAGAAATAAAAAATGTTGAACATGAAAATGAAATTCAAAATTTTGAACACTCGGTTGAAAATATTGAAGAAGAAATTGAAAATGTTGAGCATGAAAATGAAATTCAAAATGTTGAGCATGCAAATGAAATTTAAAATGTTCAACACTTGGTTGATAATATTAATGTTGAACATGAAATAGGTGAAAATAAAATAATTAATGTCAATGTATCTCCTAATTATGCAAGAAAAGAGGATGTTTGCGAAGAAGAAAATGAATTCCTAAATCGATATATTTGTAATAAATCCAATGAAAATGCTCAACATTCAAGAACCCCTAAATGGTTACTTGAAATAGATGAGAACATAATAGATAATCTTTATGAGAAAAGGTCATCACGAATGGTTTGGTTGTGGGATACCAATATTTTCAATCAATAATTTTCCAAAAATACATTAAACGAACAATGTCAATTTTGTGTGCAATTGCTAAAGTCTTACAAAATGAGACCTTTATTAAGAAAATTGAAGATTCTTGTCACCAAAAAGTCAGAAAAAAAATATATTATTGTAAAAAATATTTTTAATTCTCTAACTTCTATTGGAAATACTAGTAAGAAAAACTATAAAAGAGTTGCACGTAAAGTGATCACAACTTCACTAGTAAGCCATCATTTGAGAAAGGCTCGTTTAATGAGACAAACTTGTATTTATTTAAATCTAAATCATAAAACATTGTGTAGAGCACTCTTAAGAAGAGGAAGAATCGATAGTCCTCTTCAAAATGATACATGGGATTTTAGTGGGAAGCTTCCACGTGTTGATAAGAAGGTAACCGATAATGTAAAGAAGGAAATTGAACAATTTTGGCACTCTCAATCTAGAGTATCACTGAACGTAAAAGATGTTTTAAAGTTAAGAATTGGTAATTGAGATCGCACACCGCATCCTAAACATTTCTTGGAATCTAGCCAAACAATTTTGTGAAGCACATTAAAATTTGCAAATCTCAAAAGGACTTTTGAGTCTTGCAAGTCATTTTATTGTGTACCTATTAATATTTGTAATACATTTTGTTTTAAATATCACGTTGAGTTTTTAATGTATCATGAATTATTATGCTATATTTGTTTTACTATGCATACTAATGTTCAATATTGTAGGAGTGTCATGAAATGCAAATTCCCAAGTCATCCAAGGACTTGTTAGATTCATTTTTATGTATTAGAAGTAATGGTTTCTTTTCTTTATAAAAATGATTTTTTAAATGAAACGTGCTTTCAATGTGGTGGTTTTTCAAAGTTTGTAACATGTTTTCATGAGGGTGAAAAACATGATTTTTCTACAAAATTTTTGATAAAAAAGGTTTGAGATAGTCAAATACAGTTTGAATAGTGGAGGTGATGGTTTTAGATGTGAGTTGGTTACAAGAGAGGTAAGTATTGTTGATTTTATTTTTGATTTTAAGAAAAATCTTTTCTACAAGTATGCAAGGCATAGCAATATGTCCCAGTGGTTGGATCAACAATTTAGGGGGTGATCCCACAATAGTGGTTTACAATTTTTGGCCAAATTGGACACTAAAATTATTATTTTAAACTAAATCTTCACATTCGGGCACCTATAGCAGCTAAACCATAAGGAATTTGAAGATGATGCAAACTAGAGTCTCGTCACATTTTTTCTGTAGATTCTAAAAAAAAAAAAATCAAAATTTTTGGAATCAGATTGCACTTCTTTTTCCATATCCCATGAAAAATGGTTTTTTTTAGAAAATAGCATTTTTAAAAAGTGGCGCACACCGTATAACGCATAACTTTTTTTCCATGAAGGATAAAATTCTAATTCTTTCAAATTTAGATTTGTGACTCTGATATCTAGTGCTTCCACTTGGTTAGATAGTTTTTTATTGAATATTTTTTCTTTAATCAATTTTCAAAGTCAAACCAATTACAATTCAGACATAGCGCGACCGTATAACATGTAAATTTTTTTGTATATATCGAAATTCTTTTTTTTTGTTGGATCAAGGACTTAAATATCTAGTGCACTCATATTTTTCAAAAAAAAATTGATAATTTGTTATTCTTCCACATGTGCAGAATAGAGACCTTCATTTTCGATGAAAAAACTATGTTTAATATAACTAAAAAAAAATACATAATAAAACCAAAAAATATTAAAACTATTTTTGTTGGATAGCTCATTTTGAGGACTACCATAATCATTTGAAATAAATTTTAAATGAATTCATTTGATCCCCCAAAAGGTAAATCAAAAGTGATTTTTTTTCAGCATTTTGATTGGTGTAAAGGAGACTCATTTATAGGTATGGTTTAAAACTAGCAAGGTTCTATCCAAGGGGGTTTGATCTAAGGTGGTTTGATCAAACCTTTTTCAATTGGAATCCTTAAAATGGAACTTTTTAAGGCTTAAATCATTATATTTTCTAAAAATATGTGATTTCAGCAAAAGTCAATTCCTCTCAGAAATTGTAAACCACTATTGTGGTAGCACCCCAAGATGTGTAAGGACTCTTTCTTGATTGGAATTATTATATCCATGGTTGATTTTATTGAAAAATACACATTGCAACCACAAAATGAGGTACAATCACAATAATATAATTCTATTCAAATTGTTATTTTTGTCCACATAACATATAGACATGCCCTTGATAATACAGAAGAGGATAGAAAGATAATCAAGAAGTATCATTTTTACATGAGTGATCATATGATAGATCTCATTCATCTGATTTTGTGCAACATTATTTTGAAAAAAAAATTGAGTTCTTGCAAGAAAAGGGTATTGCAATGGGTTGACATCTCATTTGGTTAGATAATTACATAGGGAAATTCAAGAATGCTCGCATATTTTATTGGTTGAGCAAGATGCATGTAGAGAGGGATGTTCCACATATTTAGAATTTTTTTGAATCTAGGCATGGAAAAACCAAGCATGATGGCATAGGTTCATGTGTGAAGAGATCTCTGGTTAAGGAAAAAATGAAGATCATAGGTGGTTCAACATTCAATGATGCACATTCTATTGTCAATTGGTGTACTTATACATTATCATGAGGAGGGACACTTGATTCACAAGTGTGCAAGTTCTTTTGGTTGGTTGAGGAAGGCATAGTGGGAGAAAATTTGGAATGTCAAACAATTATAAAATCTTCAAAGATGTATTCATTTCGAAGCTCGAATGCAAATGCATGGACCATATGGACACAAGAGTTGGCTTGTTTTTGTCAGAATTGTATTAAATTTTATTGGGATCAATGTGAGCTAAGTGAGTGGGTAGATATATGGATTCCATAGTACCTAACCCCTTTATCTATAGCATAATCCTCTCTAGAAGATGAAATGGAAATTTCACTTGACTACGACCATTTTTCAGATCCTATATAGCTAGGACATGTCTATGCAGTTGTAGCACCATAGGGAAATGAAGAGGGATTAGACTATTGGTTGATACGATGTGTATAGGGAGAGAAGAAGCTAACACAACCAATGACAAATTTTGATAGGTTCATGTATCCTACAAGTCCAGTTTTTGTTGTCGTAACTTGGTTGCAAACGTATTGTAGTGTAGGAAAAATTATCCCTTTTTCACACTTAATTTGGAAATAATTAATAATAAAATGAGCCTAATGTTGCCTTAAATTAGTGTTGTAATATGTTTGCATTAATTTTAGGGCCCCTTTAAATAAAATGTACTTAATTATGTCTTTTTTTATGTTGTAAGGTGTATCTTTACACTTTCACATTAATCTAAGACCTTATTAATTAACTGAGGTTGACTTGCCTTAATTGGCCCCTTTAATTCAAATCCAAGCCTAATTAAATGCAATTTTCGAGGGATAAAACCTGACATTCATAAATTACCACAACACTTAACTTTGGAAGATGTGTGTCCTAGGTAAGTGACCTAGGATCCATTCACCATAGTGCAAATGGGTCCTCACTTAGACCTAAGAACCTAATTTAACATAATGTTTAACATTGACCAATGCGTGTCCTAGGTAAATGGCCTAGGACCCATTCACCCTATGGTGAATGGGTCCTCACTTAAACCCAGGACCCCCTTTTAAAATATTTTTTTGGCAGTATTTTAATGATTTAAAATCTACAATTCAATGTTGGCTTGTGATATTTGAATTTCGAGAATTAATGTTAAGATATGATAAATAAGAGGTTATCTCACAATGTTTTATCCTAAGATCCTGGAATTTTAAAGAGATCATTTCTAGGGAAATTTTATGAGATCAAGAGCATTCAAGAGAATTCCAAGGCATTCCAAGGCATTCCAAGGGAAAAATTATAGAATATTATTGTAGCAATCAAGATTCTTATCATCATATCAAAGATTTATTTCATCATGCATGTTGTTCGAGCTCATATGTTGATGTAGTGTTCAAGATCTATTCAAGCATATCAAATTCATTGTTTCACGTCAAGTTTCATGATCAAGATCTACATTCATTGAGGTCACTTCATGCTAGTTTGAAGATTTTTTATCCAAGGTTTCAAATAAGATTTGGTGAGTCGTTACATAGTGTTGTTCAGTCACCATTCCTTCATGCTTTTCTAATTCATTACAATATTTGATTACCAAAATGGGGCTTGACCAAGCAAACCCCCATTCCCTAATGAACAACATTTTTCTCTCTTTTATGTGTGATTACAAATTTTAGGTGGAAGATTCTTTGAAGAGGGAAATTGAAGAAAGTTGTAAATTTGTTAAAGTTGTAAAAAAAATTATCAAATCAAGGAAACTCTTCTATAGAATTTATTTTCGACTATCTGACAGTGAACACGTAGAATCTAGTAGTGCAGACCAAGTAAAAGAGAACCCAAAAAGCATTTTTTTAGAAACCCTATCTAGGACCCATTTTCCATAGGGCGAATGAGTCCTCAGTGAACTTCAAAAGGTGACTTTTGGTGAAAGGTACACAAAATTTTCCCCTTTCTGAATCTGCCTTTTGATTATTGCTTTAGTTAGATTTAATTACCATTCCTCATTTGCATATTATAGCTTGAATTTTGAATGAAATAAGGAAAAATAGGTCATGTTGGTGAACCCCCCTTTTGATAACATTTTCCCCAACATATTTTTCTTTATTTCATTTATATGATTAGAAAGAATGGCATACTTGAATTTGAAGACTATAAAAAACACAAAACCATTCTCATGTATTTTCACCTTGTTATAGCAACAAATGTTAAATTATTGAGACATCATGCTAAACCAAGAACAAAGGAACTATGGAAAATTATTAGTGTTGATCATGAAGCATTAATTGATATTCTAAAGGTAAGAGATGACCCTTCAGGCACACTTGATTAGTGGATCATTTTTTGTATGGAACAAGTATGATATTGTTCATCTTTTTTTGATTCGTGTTATTTGTATGGGTTGGATTAAAAGTACATTAAAATTTTGCATACAAATTAACAAATATGTAAAAATGTAGGTTTTTTGGAGAATAGAGGTATATTTTCAAATGATTCAGATCAAAACATCCATGGTAGATCATGTAGATTAATATATTTTGAAGGTACAAATTTATTAAATTATGTTGAACTATACGTTTGAGTTTGATACTACTATTTTTTTGCCATGGTGCATCTTTACTACAAATTTTTTATTTTGTTTCTCTTTGCTTTGTCCTTGGGGCAACTACCTCATAAAGAGCAACCTAGAACAATTGGGTGACTTGGGCAACAATTTCAGACCTTCCATAGTATTTACCTACCTTTGTCGACGTTCCCACATTGCCCATTTGTCAAAATTACTAAAAAAAATAACTCATTTTGCATTTTTTGCTCTTAAGGCACTTTAGAGACTAACCAAGAAAGAGTACCCCAGAACGATCGGGTGACATGGGAAATGAAAGAGACCTTCCCTAGTATTTACCTACCCACCTCAACATGTCCACACTACCCATTAGTCAAAAATAACGAAAAACAATAGTTTTGCATCTTTTACTCTTACGACAATTTCAAGCCTACCCCAGATTAGTGCACTCCAAAATCACAGGGGGGACTTGGGTGAAAAAGGGATTCCTTTCATAGTTTTTGACTACCCACCTTGGCGTGTTGGTACAATTGGTTTTGCTCCATTATGCACAAAACAAAAAAATGCTTCTTTCCATTAACAATTTTTGCAAGAATGCATTTGACATTGGAACACACAAATAGTTTTGAGTTGACCCAAATGAAGAGAGATTGGTTTGAAGGGATTTAATATCCACCTATAGGTCAAGACAAATTCTTCCTATATGCCACGAGCTCTCATAATGACTTCGTCAAAGTTTGACAATTTTTGGCTCTTAAGGCTCTTAAGATACTACCTTAGAGAGAGCACACCAAAATAATTGGGTGACTTGGGAAACAAAAGGATATCTTCCCTAGTATTTACTTGCCTACCTCGATGTTCCCATACTACCCATTCATCAAAATTGCTAAAAAAATAACAATTTTTGCATGTTTTGGTCTTAAGCCACTTAAGAGAATACCTTAGAAAGAGCACCCTAGAACGATCAGGTGACTTAGGCAATGATTTCAGACCTTCCATAGTATTTACCTACCTTTTTCAACGTGCCCATGCTGCCCATTCGTCAAAATTACTAAAAAATTAACTTTTTTTGCATTTTTTGCTCTTAAGGTACATTAGAGACCACCCCAAAAAGAGAACCCTAGAACGATCAAGTGATTTGGGAAAAAAAAAAGAGACCTTCCCTAATATTTACCTACCTACCTTGACGTGTCCACTTTTCCCATTAATCAAAAATATTGAAAACTTAACAATTTTGCATTTTTTGCTCTTATGACACTTTCAAGAGTACCCTGGATTAGTGCAATCCATAATCATGGGGGGACTTGGGTGACAAAAGGAGTCCTTCCATACTAGTGTATTTCCCACATTGACATGTTAGCGCAATTGTTTTTTCTCCATTATGCACAAAAAAAAATGCTTATTTCCATTTTTTGTATTGCTTTCCACTGATATTTTTTGCAAGAATGCATTTGACACTAGAACACACAAACGGTGTTAAGTTGACCCAAACCAAGAGAGGTTTGTTTAAATGGATTCAATATCCACCTATAGGTCTAAAAAAATAATTCCTACATATCATGAGCTCTTAGAATGAATTCCTCAAAGTTTGAAATTTTTTGGCTTTTAGGGCTCTTAAGAGACTACTTTAAAAAGAGCACCCCAGAATAATTGGGTGACTTGGGAAAGAAAAGGAGACCTTCCCTAGTATTTACTTTCCTACCTCAATGTGCTCACACTTCTCATTCATCAATTACTAAAAAAGTAACAGTTTTTATATGTCTTGTTCTTACGCCACTTAAGAGACTACCTCAAAAAGAGCACCCTAGAATGATCGGGTGACTTGGGAAATGATTTCAAACCTTCCATAGTATTTGTGGTCTACCTTCATCAACATTTCCACACTGCCCGTTCATTAAAATTACTAAATTAACTCTTTTTAAAAAAAATTCTCTCAAGGTACTTTAGAGACTACCCCAAAAAGAGCACCCCAGAATGATCAGGTGACATGAGAAATAAAAAGAGACCTTCCCTAGTATATACCTACCTACCTCAATGTTTCCATGCTACCCATTAGTCAAAATACTAAAAACTTAACAATTTTGTATTTTTTGCTCCTACAACACTTTCAAGACCACCCTAGATTAGTGCACTCTAGAATCACGAAGGGGACTTGGGAAAAAAAAAGGAGGCCTTTCATGGTGTTGGACTGTCCACCTTGATGTTTTAGTACAATTGATTTCACTCCATTATGCACAAAACAAAACAAAAAGTGTTTCTTTCCATTTTTTGCACTACTTTCCACTAACATTTTTTGCAAGAATGCATTTGACACTAGAAGACACAAATTATGTTGAGTTGACCCAAACCAAGAGAGGTTGGTTTGAAGGGATTAAATATCCACCTATAGGTCTAGACAAATAAATCCTATGTGCCACGAGCTCTTAGAACAACTTCATCAAAGTTTTAGTATTTTTGGCTTATAGGGCTCTTAAGAGACTACCCCGAAAAGAGCACCTCAGAATAATCGGGTGACTTGGGCTACAAACAGAGGCCTTCCCTACTATTTACCTATATACGTCAATGTTCCCACATTACCCCTTTGTCAAAATTACTAAAAATCTTACATTTTTTACATTTTCCAATATTCATGTTTAATTTTAACCATTCTTGAGTCAATAGTAGATTCAATATTATGTTTCTTAACAATTCTTAACAAATGTAGGTCATTTTTGTGGGAAATACTATTTCATCAAAAAGCAATTCAAAATAAAATTTAAAACATTTTTCTTTAACATTGAGGACACGTTCAATGTAATTCATAAGGTTGTATCTTATTCATATACTTTAATCTCTTGATTTATAATTTTGCTTTTGATTTCAAAGAATGACCAGTTTACTTTATTTTTCACATTGTTTATAGTCCATACTTTTCTAATATTATATGTAGGAATTGTCCAACACAATATTTGAGTAGGACTTGAGGTTCGATGGCAATGCATCCAACATTGGAGTTCATGTTTCTTTCATTGTTCAATTATCTTTACACGGTGTTTTTTTTTTTTTTTTAACATTTGTTGAAATATTGCAATGCAGGTGTCTATGAGAGTAGTAATTATTTGAGATGTGTGTTATGGAGCAAGGATATTAGGGGAACATATTAGTTGTGTATCTATGATATCTTGATAGCAAGATGTATCAATGTATTTCTACATGAGGTCATTGATAAAAATTTATGGCATTGTTGGTTGTATTGATGATTATGATGGTTAAAAAATCATATGTGATGTATTTTTACATGAGGACATGAAAAATATAGTATACGACCATTATTGGTTATATTATGGTAGAATGTATGTTGTTTTATGATGATTATGGATGTCATGTGTATGTTGAAAAATTTCACATGTTTGTGTAATCATGAATGTCACGTGTATACATTTTCACAACAAAATCACTCACACATTCATATATTGGTTCATGTTGCACCTACTTAATAGTGAAGCAATGGTGAAGATTTTGCACTTGTCTTTTAGATAAAATGCTCTATCTCATCAGCCCGTAGCACATCATCAATCTCTTATTCCTTTTCATGATCTTCTGACTAATTTTTTATATCTTTTACTTTAAGCTTTGCAGTAGCTGCTCCCTCATCAACAAATATCATAATTTCATATCTCCTTAGGTCAAATTTGTAAAAACTATATCGTAATTGAAAATTTGTCATCTATCACCATCTAGTTATTAGTTATTCAATGTGAAGTAATTATTTGAGTTTGAAAGATGTGCAATGCAATATAATCAACGATATGAATATAAACTACACAAATTTCTTACTAATTTTTTAAGCCAATGTAATGTAATATTACTTACTAATATGATTTGATAGACATAGATATGTATGAAAAATGTGGTAGAATAGACAAGGCAATGACCTGTTTGAAAAAATTCCTCAAGGAAATGTAGTCTCATGGCTATGGCTTCTCATGGCATTCCATCACCATGGGACCACATTTATTTGAGGCATTTTTTCAAAAGCTCACTACCTACTCTATGCTATTGCTTACTAATATGCTTTGATAGATTTTTTCCAAGCCTCCATAGCTTGTTTGAAAGCACTTATTTTAGGCTTTTAGCCACGGCAAAAAGGTAATAAACTATTTGATAAAATGCTTTGGTAGACATGTATGAAAAATGTGGTAGCATAGAAAAGGTAGTGAACTATTTGAAAAAATGCCTCAAAGAAATGTGGTCTCATGGAATGCCATGAAAATAAAATTCATTTGGTAGTTGCTCCTAGTTATTAGTTATGCAATGTGAAGTAATTGTATATCTACTTAGGTTGACTTTGTAAAAATTATATCATAATTGAAATTTTGTTATCTATCACCATCTAGTTATTAGTTATGCAATGTGAAGTAATTCTTTGATTTTGAAAGATGTGCAATGTAATGTAATCAACAATATGAATATAAACTACAAATATTTATTTTCTACAATTCATTGGTTGAACTCTTTATTTTATTTGCTCTTTATATCTCTATGCTATGGAAATGCATTTCAATTTTGATATTATGGTTGCAAATATAATGACTAATGGTAAAGGGATCAAATTTGGTGAATTTTCCTAAGGCAACCAAATTTAACAGTATTATAACATGAGTAAAAATTATCTATGTAATTCATAAACTATTAAAGTGCAAGATTGCAAGAAATCAATATCTATATAACATGTTATCCATCATAGCTCAACCATTATAAAGTGATTATACATTCAAATTTAAGTTTCAAAATAGGAAACCATGTGTACACATACAAATTTGACCTCTCCCATAAGGTCAAATTCATCCCTTTCATTCATCTATCTCGCCCTTTTCCGTCGATGTTAATTAAATCATTTATTTAATTAATATTTCCCCTTTCCCTAATGTTCCTAAGGTATTTAATTTAAACAATTAAATACTTTACCTTTGTCCCCTTTCCTCTCTAAATTAAATAAATACTTCTATTTATTTAATTTAGTCATTTTCCTTTATGAATTTAAATCAATTTTGAATTCACCATTTTCTCTCTCCTTGTCCCATCCTCCATAACCCTTCCTTAATTTGGATTAGTCGAATTAATCCCTGATTAGGATGTGCACACCCTTAATCAAGATTAATTTCACATCCTCCATCATAGCCAACTTGTCTTAATCCTCCATTAATTACCTTAATCACTTGTTTGCACAACCTAATTACTTGATTAGGTCACCTTAACCCCTTATGCCATTTATGGCATACCCTCAAGTCAACTTTTCATTAATGATTTCTCCTTTTGGAGAAGGCAACCCTTTCCCAATGTGAATATTTAATTCACATTTATTCCTCAAAAGTCTCATCACCCACATGGAGACAAGGACATCCTTTATGAGGAGATCTTTTCCATTCCCAAGGTACAAGGAAGTACATCCACATCATGTCCTTCTTTACACATCACCCGCCACATGTCAAGATGTGAGGGCTTGTGAGTTCTCAACTCACCCTAGCCCTTGATCTTGTCCAAAGTGGTTATATCTTGACCCTTCATTACTTAGAGGCCTTTCCCCTAAAATTAGAGGAATTTTCCCTCATTTGCAACACATGCAACTTTGAACACTCAAGCATTCAAGCATACTTTCATCCTCAAGCATCCACCATTGTTGTAACTTTAAGCCCATTTTGCATACACACCAAGCGTCTATCAAAATACCCACTTGCACCATTGCATTCCTCATCTCATCCACTTCATTATGCATCTCGTTTCATGTTGTTTTCCATTGAAAGGAGCAAACAAATCAAGCAATCAACACGGCCAACCAACCAATCAACTTGGACAAGGTATATCACTTCCTTATCTTTTATTTTGTTCAAGTTCAACTTAGCCAATCTTGAGGTGTTTGTGTTTTGTTTAGTTTTACATTTTAGAATAGGTTAAAACACTTGCACACATTTTTGGCACGCCTGGTGGGACCCATGTCACGAGTCTATTCTTTCACATTTCGTGTTGTTTGACTTTTGCAGGTTCTGATTTTAGTTATAGAGGCGAGATTGTCCTAACAGGAAATCTTGCTTAGTATAGGGGCGAAGTTGCCTGGACAGATGGGCGAATTTTCCTTTAGGGGCAAACTTGACTTTCCAGAGGGGCGAATTTGCAGATTACAAGGGCGAAGTTTCTCTTTTGGGTGAACTTTCTCCCTTTAGGGGTGAACTTGCTTTGACCTCTGGTGACAAGCGAACTTGATCTGGTAGATAGGCGAACTTACCCTCCTTCAGGGGTGAACTTGTTGGTTTAGAAGGGCGAACTTGCCTCTTACAGGGGTGAACTTTCTCACTTAGATGGGCGAACTTGCCTCACATAGAGGCGAATCTGAGGTGAATTTGAAACTTTGGTCCTTTGTTTTCAATGTCATTTCAGTTCCGATTTTACATACTGACCAGTTAACTCATCTATTTGTGATTGTCTTGAGTTTTCTAATATTTTTTGCAGTTGTTCCTCATTCGTCCAAGACTGGTGGTTCGAAACTACTAACATGTTTTCTGCAGAATGATCGGTCCTAGACTTTTTAGTTTGTTTGTTTGTCATTTTTCATACTAGCTAGGAACACGTAGCTTTAATTAAAGGGTCAATTAACTTGTTTGTTGTGTTTTTTAGTAGGTTGTTGACATATCCACTCCCCTTGCACCTTTAGGCAATCTTGGGTGATGATAAATTGCAGCTTTCTCTAGTACAGTTGAGTCTTCCTAGGAGGTGCTAATGCATTTAAGCTCTCCCCTTACACTGCGAGCCTGGGGACCAGCCGAAATATCTAGTATCTTCTTCCTTTAGTGGGACCTACCTTAGATTTAATCACCTGGGGGATGATTCCAACCATGTGTTACTAGCGAGGTATATAAAGGGGGGAGAAGGAAAGTTGTACCCCAATCTAGTCACATCATGTCTGGAAAAGCATCGAAGCTAGGGTGATACCTAGATCAAACGTGAAGAGTTGATCTGATTTTCGAGTACCTCGTTGGGGCTCCTGACTCATGTTTATGATGGGTTGGTGTTCATGGTTGTGCCTCACATACATTATGTATATCGAGGATGCCCTAGATAGCCTTGTTCAGCCTAGATAGAGATGACTATTTCATTTGCGGCTTGGTGTAGTGCAGAGGATGTGGATTGTAATCTGAAGTTACTCACCATGTACTCCCTTGGGTTGAGATAGGAATCCTCATGGTGGACTATGATAGTCCTCAAGTGACAACGTGAAGGTGATCCCATGGTGTCCGTTGACGGCCCTGTACCATTGGAACACTAGCTACCTGCCTTCACAAGAAAGGGTTCTCCAGAGAACCACATCGATATCATGAAGTATTAACCTTGGGTTGTCCGCTCAAGGTGGTGGGCCTACATTAATTATGCAAACCTGTATCACTAATTTTAGGATCATGTTGCCTAGAGTGTCTTCTTTATGCGATACTAGTGCTTTTACTTTCAGTTGAGTAAGTCCAGCCTCTTGTCTATTATTTGTTGTGCCTGTTTTCCTTTGCCATAGTCAGCCCATGCCTTCAAAGGAAAATTTGCACTGTAGAAAAGTGATTTTTCCCTCTAAACAGGTGATTTTGTGTCTCAGTCCAATCTAGGTCATCTACTTGGGTGAATTTTCCTTTGTCAGGGGTGAATTTTCCTGTGGTTCACTTTCTTAGGTGACCCTGTTTTTGCCCATTCCACAGAATAGGCGAGTTTTTCCATCCCATAGGCGAGTCTGTCAGTTGTCAAATTCACCAATTCCCAAGAACAGGCAAAATTTCTCCCTTGTTGGACGATCTTGCTTGACTGTTGGGTGATCTTGCTTACTTATTAGGTGGTTTGGCTTAATTTTTAGGCGATTTTGCTTCCTTCTTGTGCAATTTTGCTTCTTTCTTGGGCAAACCTACCTCTTGCAGGGGCGAACCTGCCTTCTATTCTCTATTTTGAGTCCCAGTTTAGGTTTGTTTTGGTGTCTTTTCTCTGTTCAAAGTCCCCGTTTAGGTCCATTTTGGTGTTCGTTCTGCATTTCTAGTCCCCATTCAGGTATATTTCAATGTTCGTTCTCCATTTTGAGTCCCCATTTAGGTTTATTTCGGTGTCTTTTCTTCATTTCTAGTCCCCATTTAGGTTTCTTTCAGTGTTTGTTCTCCATTCTGAGTCCCCATTTAGGTTTGTTTCGGTGTCCGTTCTCTATTTCGAGTCCCCGTTTAGGTCCATTTAGGTGTTCGTTCTCTGTTCTAAGTCCCTATTTAGGTCTATTTCAATGTTTGTTCTTCGTTCTGAGTCCCCGTTTAGGTCTGTTTTGGTGTCTATTCTTTGTTTTGAGTCCCCATTTAGGTTTGTTTCGGTGTTCGTTCTCCATTCTAAGTCACCGTTCATGTCCATTTAGGTGTTTGTTCTCTGTATCTAGTCCTTGTTCAAGTTTGTTTCAGTGTTCGTTCTCTTTTTTGAGTCCCCATTCAGGTCCGTTTAGGTGTCCATTCTCCATTTTGAGTCCCCATTCGAGTCCATTTAGGAAAACTCGATCCCTCATTCATGATTTCATTCTCCATTTTGATTTTCCATTTTGGTTCATTTAGGTACCCATTTGTTCATTCGTTGTCTCGTTCTCCATTTTAAGTCCTCATTCGGGTCCGTTCGGATGCCTGTTTATCCGTTCATGATCTTGTTCTCCATTCGACTCTCTGTTTGAGTCTATTTGTCTGTCAGGTGGTCCCAATTTTTATCGAAGTTGTCATTCGAGTTCGTTTTGTCAAGGTTGTAATCTCGTTAAGTGATCCTGAAAGTCACATTTGCTTGTTCTTCAATAATTTCAAGGTTTTAGGAAAACTTGTCAGTTGTTTGGGTGAACCTTCTTGCTTATGGGGTGAACTTTCTCCCTGATAGGCGATCTTGCTAAGCAACTTTGCATGTTTCTTGTCCCTATCAAGTCTTAGGCGATCCTGCTCTACCACATAGGCAAATTTTCTTAGAAATTTTTCCTATTTCCTTTGTCACTTAAGTCTTGGGCGAAGTTGCCAGCCTAAATGGGCAATCTTGCAACCTTTAGGGGTGAGCCTGCCTGATATAGAGGCGAGTTTTCTCAGTCTAAGCACGTGAACGTGCATCCTTCAAAGGCAAAGTTGTGACCTAAAAAGGTGACCTTGCTTCCCATACAAATTCTAGAACATGAATCCTTTTGGCCACTAAAATCTTATTGTTTGCCAAGTCATTTGTCGCAATCAAAAAAAATTATCACCATCTATCTTCCCATAATCATCATTATCATCCGTCTGCATTTTCCAAAGATCATCATTTCATCAATAAAATTATCTAGGACCATCTTAGAGCATCCTCATATCGCATATCCATCATCGGTTCATCAATCTAAATACCCTAGACTTTGTTTTAGAGGTTTTAATCCAAGTTGGCTTAGGTGTCTAATCTCGATCATCATCATATGTAATCACTTAGGATTGCGTATGTCCTAAGTCAGTAAATCATCCTCAATCTAATCAATCTACTTTTATCCTGAGGTAGATTCGGTATCGTAATCATCCATTTAGCACTTCTATCTGATCAGTCAGTGCCTTATGTCATCTAATCAAAGCTTTTGAACCTGAGTTTAGACTTGGTTTTACCAATCCAATCCAATCGATTGCAACATCTTATCAATTAATCCAATCTAATCCAATCCAATTGAATCATTTATCCATCATCCAACTCAATCAATTAATCCTTCATCCAATCCAATCAATCTTTCATTCATCACTTAGGTTCATTTTGTACTTCCATGCCCGTTACCCGATCACAAGCAAAGAAACTCATGGCAGACCAACAAGCTTAAGTTGCTCAGCCCAACATTCCTCGGGATCCTAAAAATGGAGGCTCATCACAATCCAACATCAAGGTCCAAACCACATCACCTCCTACCGACAAAAGCATGTTCAATCAACTTGAAGTCACAATTGATGAATACCTTAATAATCTTGTCAATATTTAAATGACAGATCATCCTCCCAATGAGCATGGGGATAAAATCCTTGATACATTGCTCTTGAAGGGTATCAAGCCACCATCGGGATTCAATCTATCAAAATTCATCAATACATCACCTCTTATGCCTCATGTGCCTCAAGATCCCTAAAACTTGTAGGATCCTCTGGAGAATACTTATGTTCTCAAGGTTCCTCCCATTGATAATTGGTACTAGCCTAGGTTCAGCAATGTCGTACTATATCTGGTCACACATCCCCCTCGGGTTTTGATCACAGTAGTAGGAGCATCACCCAATCCAAATGATCCCCTTACATACGATATGCCACAAAACCTTCCTTCGTCACCATCTTTGAATGTCCCTCAAGGTCAGAACCCACCACCTACTCAATCGAGTCAAGCTCCCATCAATGTTGGGGGTAATCCTTTTGCTATATTACCACCACTTCTAGGATCAACACCCACTTCTAATCTACTGCCACCTTCATTTATTCATCAGCAACCACATCAAAGCAGCATGCCACCTTCTCAACCACCGCAAGGTAATCCTCAACAAATTCCACAATAAATGCCCCAAGATATTCCAATCTAGTCTCAACCAATCCAACAACAACCTCAACAAAAAAATATCCTTGTGTCTTCGTAACAACAACAACCACCCTTGCATCAGCCCCAGGGTGCTCCATCGCAACCCCCTCACCATCCTCAAGATCTTTCCATTCAACAAATATCTCAACAGACACCTTTCCACTAGCCTCGGATCACTCATTAGCCTCTAATCCCCACTCGGCCTCCTTATCATCAGCCTCTTCAGCAATCATAACTCCAAACACAACCTCAACAATCTCACCATTCCATCCCCAGCAACATGGCTTAGTACCTATACCATCCACAAAGCACGTTCTATACGCAACCTCCTGCGTCAAATCTCAATCCTAGATATGCTCATCATACTCCATAGCAAATTGTTTCCTATCAGCAGCCCAATACACAATAGCCTCTACATGCGTCTCAACAATATACTACTTACAATTATCAGGCTAATCCATACTATGCCACGCAGTAGTTGTAGGATGGTGAAATCTTACACATGGATTGTGTAGATTCAGCCCTCCTCATAGAATAACATATAACATTCCTTCAAACAATTGATAAAACCAACTCAAGCATGCAAAGAAGTAATGCAATACAACCTATTCTATGGTGGATAGGTGCCCTCCATGAAAATGTGAGAGAGCCCTTTCCCAATCCTTGATAAGCTTAGTGATATGATAGACAATGAGATGCTTGAACTCAAGTTGCCTATAGTGTAGATGCTTGGATATGTGGCTGTTGTAGATGATGAAGAGCAAGATTGATTCTCAAGTGAAGAGAATGACCTTGCATGAAAATGTGTTCCCAAATTGAGTTGTTTTGCCTTGCATTTATAGATTCAAGGGTAGGAGTTTGAGAGATTTTTTATGAATGTGGGATAATTCACAAGCCAATGACAAGATGCCACTTGTCAAAGTGTGAGAGGGTGAGGAATGTGCAAGTCTTGGTCAATGTGCCAATTTGAATTTGAATTTTGCATGAAAAGACATGTTTTGGGGGGATGAAAGGTGCAATAAATGCCATGTTGACTTGTGCAAATAGCATTTAAAACCTTGTTGGAAGGGACAAGTCCCTTTTGGGGGGAAGATTCAAATTGGAAGAATATTCCATTTTGATGCCATTTTGAATGTAATTAGAGGAAATAATAAATCAAATAAATGATTTATTGGTGCAAGTGGGTGGGTTAGTTAAGAGTTTGGATTTGACTCTAGTTGAGTCAAAAGCTAGAGAATGATAATCATGATTAGAAGTTAATAAAATGTAGATTAATTAACTTGGATAATATTAGGAGGTGACATTTGATTAAATCAATTTGATTTATTAAATCAAATGAGAAGAACATAAGGATTAAATAATTTGATTTATTTAATGAACCTTAGGAAATTAATCAATAAATTGCTTTAATTGATTAATAGCTGAAATGAATGTTAATTTGTATGATGCATGATTGTTATTTTTGCATGTCTACATTTTGCCCCTCTTTGAAGCAATGTACTCGTTGCATTGGTTCAAAGAATGATGTTGCCGGCATCGAAATTAAAAAATTCTTTGGTTTTTCAGATGCCCCAGTGGAAATGAGTACGTTAGTACATTGCCCCCTCGAGAGATCAAGCGAAAAGATTCAATTTGAGGTGGATCTCACGACAAAGAGGTTCAAAATGGATGTATGGATGATGAGATTATATGATAATGATGATGTAAATGATATGTTCGGAAGATGCTTAGAATAACAAATCTATATTATTTTAAGCATGTTAAATGATTATGCGATGCATGTGAGATGGATGAGATGGATGATGTTGTCCTATAATGATATGACGTGATTATGCAAGATGAGAGGATGAATGCAGCATGGATGCAGGATGGATGCATTGTTAGCGTGAAAGAAGGTAGAAGAATGAGAGGGATGAACCCTTGAATCCAAGAAGATGCAGAATTTCAACAAGCCAACTTTATTAGAGATGATGATGTATTGCTTATCCAGGAATGGGAGATAAAGAGCGTAACTTTCTTTATGTTTGATAACACACATAGGTGCGATGCATCAAGGTATTAAGAACTAGGATGGCATTGCGCCTAGTGTGATGGACTTTGACTCGGCAATCAGATAGGAGTGATCTTGTTCACACTTGACATACGGAAACCTTGCTAGGACGGACCCAACAAAGAAAGTATTCACCAAATTATTTTACAAGAACATCCAACAAGCACAGCAAATAAAAAGATAATGATCATTGCCCCATTCCTTTCTCTCTAAACCTGTTTTGTTTAGGCATCATCGAGAGGTCCTTGGAATGAGCACAAAATAAGATAAGTCAAAAAGACCAAGATAAAGTAAACAAACAAGCTAATGTTCTTCGTATCACTAGCCAAGACTAACTAATGTGGGGTACCTGATGCTTATGTCCATCGTGGGAAAGCTTCATCCTAGGACATGTAGTGATCAGGGTTTTGGTAGGACTGATTGGGTGATAAGCTATTGATACTCCGAGTTGACCAACTTGTTGACTTACGGATCTAGACTTGAGACTTTGACGATTAGGTGTTCACTTTGGAACCTGCTAAACTTGCTTCTGATTGCTTCACCAAAGGATGAAGGCGGTGATTTGATTTATTAGGAATGACGATTATTGCGGGTGAACGCGAGATGAAATGGATGCACCATTTTGGTTTTTTCAAATGTTTGGATGTTTTTGGTGTTTTCGAAATATTTTGAGGCTGTTTTGATTTTTGGATTTTCCAATGTTTTTGGTATTTTCAAGACTTTATGAATGTTTTTGGATTTTGTGTCAATTGACTTGACTGCGGATGAGATAGATGGGAAAATGGATGCCAATGCGACGGACGCATAAAGAATGACCTAAAGGTAAAAAAGATAAGCAAACGAATGCTAATGCGATGGACACCTAACTAGATGGGCAAACGGATGCCAATGCGACAGACGCATAAATGAATGGGCAAACGGATTGCCAATGCGATCGACGCATAAATGAATGGGCAAATGGATTGCCAATGCAACGGATGCATAAAGAATGACTTAAATGTATAAAAGATAAGCAAACGAATGCCAATGCGACGGACGCCTAACTAGATGGGCAAACGGATGCCAATGCGACGGACGCATAAAGACTAACCTAATTGTAAAAGATAAGCAAATGCATGCCAATGCGACGAACGCCTAACTAGATGGGAAAACAGATGCCAATGCGACGGATGCAAACTGTCTCGGGGGATGATCAAAGATAAACCTTACCTACGTTCAAGCTTAGAGACGACGTAGTTCAACAAGGTGAAAGACTGACAAGACTTAATGATGAAATTTTTGAAGATTTTCTGATATTTCGACATGTTTTTGGATTTTTTATGATTTTTCGAATGTTTTTGAATTTTTTGATGAGTTTTTCTGAATGTTTTTGGCTTTTCACATGATTTTGACGATTCAGATATGGACATGATATGATATCAGTGCTTTGTTTTGGGATTTTGTTGAAAACCAAGCTTTAATGTTGATCAATCGGACTGATGGATTGATAGTTTGACTAAGTGTGTTAAGTCAAACAAAAGTGATAATGCACTCGTAAGTTCTAGGAAGTTGTGTTATCCCAGAGTAAACTCGTACAAAAAGGATAATTTGGCTAGGTGTGTTAAGCCAAACAAGGTGATTATGGATTTGATAATTTGGCTAAGTGTGTTAAGCCAAACAGAGTGATGATAATGAACTTGTAAACCCAAGGAAGTTGTGTTATCCTAGAATAAACTCGTGCACAAGATGATAGTTTGACTAAGTGTGTTAAGTCAAACCAAGTGATGATTGATTGGATTCGATTGATCAAGATTGATGAAGCTTGGTTTGGAAAAAAAGTTGTTTTGATGATTTGTTGGGACATTGAAGTACACATTAGATGCAATTGATATGGATTGCTCAGATTGATGTTCGATGAAAGATAACTCTTGATGAGGAACGTCTTCCTGTCAAAATATGCCATGGGCTAGTGACTTGGATTTTTGGCTCACAAATGCTTTGACCAAGTTGATTTCACGTTTTCCAATGCTCGGATCTCCACATAAGTTGGAGGATATAGATCAAGATTTTTTTCACGAAGCAAGATGTAATTATCTGCCCCCAGTGTCTAGCAATGTTTGAACGACCATGGGTAGATTCTTGGATACGAATGGATATGGATTATCTTGCGATAAGATACGGTGTTCAAAAAGCGGATGCGCCTTTGGATAGTGGTTCAAGGTTCAAATAGCGTTGGGTAGGATGGGATCAATGAAAATGACCCATGTCAAGATGTCTACCATAAGCAACTGTAAAGTGTGCACCAAAATTTTCCAAGATCAAGATAACTTGGAGTATGGATGCAGATGGAAAATGGATTGGATAAATGGTTCATGGATAAACGGATGATATGGATGGAATGTTGGCTTCATTATGGATGTGATAAGATGCTTTCTCCTGAATTGGTGCACGTAGATGCTCGATTCTACACATGACGCCTGTTTGCCAGGTTTTCATCATGGTACCTATCCAAAGCGCCACCGAAATGGTTTTCGCTGGAGGACGATTTTTCTCTTTACTATTTTCAATCCTTTTTCTGATTTTTTTTTTTTTTTGGATTTTTTGTATTTTTATGATTTTTTTGTTGTCACCAAGATGCCTGTTTACCAGGTTTTCATCAAGGTAACCATTTTTTCAGGACTTTTTCTGATTTTTTTTTTGTATTTTATGAGAGATTTTAAGCTGATGCTGAACCACCTGGTGGTGCTGATGTTGATGCTTCTGTCATAACATGCCATCAGTATCCTGTTTGAAGAAGTTGCTTTGCCAAGATACGTGCACTTGAATGCAACTTTTGAGATCCCTGATCTGCTTTGCTGATACCGGAGTTAACGTTGTCTTTGTGCACACATTGCGATAGGGTGCCTTCTAAATCCTTATGATGAAGGGTCGCCGCCAATACATGGTCAATGTGAGAATTGGCTATCATGTGTGGAGGCATGGATGGAGTGTGTTTAGGAGTAAAAGATGGATTGGTCAATGGTTTGGAGCCTTTGACTCTCCAAACTTGGGAAGATGAGCAATAATGGGTGGATATGGAAGTGTGCATGGAATTTGGACCAACTGCTTGATACACTTTGTACGTTGCTTTAGAAGCATGTTTTCGCTTTTCTGGACATCTTTGATGGATACTGTTCCCTTTTTTATTTTGCCCCATAATTTCTTTGACTGATGGTGTTTGATAGGGATAATCATTCTTTGTATTCTTTGGTATCCATTTGTATTTGATTTGTCTGATATTATTCTTAGCTTCTTTTTCTTTGATGACGTTCTTCATGCTTTGATTCAAATCTTTCTTTTGTTGTTGGTCCCAATTCATCGATAGGGTGATGGGTGGATGGAGATTTAGCACGTGGCGGGTTGTAGTATTGGCATTGGTTTCATCATAAGGATTCTTTGTGCTCCCTATGTTGATGTTTGCTTGAGATGAAGTTGCCCCCAGTATGGTGATAGTATTACTGATATGTTGAGATCCCTTGATTGTTGAGTAACCAAGGCCTTGATGCTTAGGATTGCCGATAATATGCACTGGTTCTAGGATACCCTGTTCATGTAGGCCCAATCCTCTGCCTTGATATAATTCATCTGTTGAAACATTTTATTTGCCATAGGATATGATTTACCTTGGAAACAAGGTGCTAATCCTTCTCTGCTCTGTGGCGGATCTTCAAAAGTGTCAGCTTCTTTATTGACGAGATAGCTTGCTCTAAGAAAGGTGAGTGATCCAACTTTATAAGTGATAGGATCCTCCACATGTGGGATGAATGCCTGATTGATATCTTTAGCTTGATCTTGTAGTGCTTCTTCCAGAGGTATTGATGATTCACTGTCATTGTAAAAGTCTTCCTCATGATTTATTCTTGATATGCTTTCACATGATTTTTCTGATTCATGACTTTTGTAGAAACCTTCTTCATGACCCATTTCTGATATGTCTCTGCATTTGTCTACATCTTGATCATGTGTACAAATGTTAAGAGTAGGAGACTCTTGTTCGTTGGTAACGATTTGAAGAGTATGAGACTCTTGTTTTTGAAGATCATCCACGTGTCCATCCAAAGAAAGCATCTCATGGGTAGATGGAGGAGTATGTCCTATGTGGATATGGTCATCATTTGCGGCATCTTGTATAGATAAAAGAGTGCCCATTAGATCATTGTAGTATCTCGGAGATACAAATTCTTGATTTTGACTAATTCTAGAATTGCTTTCGCCATGCTTTTGATCAAGTTCTTGACATGGGTCAATTTCAAAGGATGGACTTCTTTCTTGGATATCTTCATTAGGAAGTGGCTCAATATTCTCTTGAATTTTGAGAGGATTTGGATCAAATGTTGAGATAAGGATTCCTTCAATATCTTTAACAATGAAGTCAAAGGATGTCAATATGTTGTTGGAAGGGCCATTGCTAGACCTTGATGGAAGATTTTGATCATACTTTGGAATAAGTTCTTGAAATATGTCCTCTGACTCGTTAGGTGATGTAGAGACATTGTCAACATGATCATTGGTGGATGGATCTTGGTTTATGTTAATGGGATCAAATAATGTTAACACATCTTGAAATAGATCGCTAAAAAGTGGCTCTTGATGAACGACGATTTGATCAATGGATGGGGTAGACATATCTTCAATGTGCTCATTGATGGATTGATTTTGATCATTGTTTTCAACAATTTTGGTGGAGGGATTGTCAATGTTCTCAAACATAGGATCAAATGATGTTAATGTTTCTTGGATTGGATCATTGTTGGGTATCGTGAGTGAGTTTTGATCATGATTGAAAAGTGACTCTTGATGTGTGATGATTTGATCATTGAATGAGATGGGAACATCGTCAATGTGTTCATTGATGGATAGATCTTGATCATTGTTTTCAACAATTACAGTGGGAATCTGTTGCAAGCTTTGTTGGGTGAGTAAGGCCTGTGTTTGCTGCTGAGCCAACAACGCTTGTTGTTCGTCATGTTGCTTTTGTGCCAGCAATGCTTTTTGTTGGGCTCTTCGTTGTGCTACTTCTTCTTGGATTGATTGCAATAGTGCATAGAATTCTGCTTGCACTTGCACTTGTTGGGCTACTTGAGCCACTTGTGCTTGCTAAGCAATTAGTTGTGTAGCTTGTTGGGCTTGGAGTGCCTTTTTGCAGGAAGCTTCTTGTGCAGCTTGCAACATGATGGAGAATGAATTGGTTGTGTTGTATTTTGGTGGTGGTGGTGGTGGTGGTGGAATGGGAATGTTGTTGATTGTTGGGGTTGCTTGGATGGTTGCCACCTCTTGTTGAGATATCGATGGCAAAATGGGATGATTTGGTATGATGTTTTGATTTGGCATGATAGATTGAAATTGAACATTGTTGTGGTTGGGAATCATATTGCCTTGATTTAGGTAACTTTGATTTTGCATGGTGTTACCTTGACTTGAATCAACATATGGAGTTGCCAATATATTGCTAGGATTTTGAACAACATTAGGGGGATTTGCAAACATGTCGACCCCAAAGTTTACCAAGTGTGGATTTGAAATGGTCATGTTTGGTAAAGTTGCACTTGGTATGTATGGATTTGGTGGGATGATGTTGTTTGGAAAACTCATGCATTGAGTGTTTGGTTGATAGATTTTCAGATTTGGACTTGGTTTTAAATCTATCATTGGGAAAGGTGTTCCAAAATTTGGATTGGGTATGCTCATATTTGTTGTACCATTGATGTTTGTATGAGATAATGCTCCCATGTATGCATTGTACAAGCTTTGGAAATCAAATGGTATTGTAGGGCTTGGATAGTTTGGTTGAATTGAATTGCTCATGATGGATGGATCAAATTTATATTCCATGTCCCTCTTGTGTTGAGATCAAGTTTGAACCATAAAATGAAGATCAATTTTCAAGAATGTAAGAGATGAACCTCTAATCCTTTAGATCGGTCTAAACCTTAGGTTCAAAGAAGCAAAGAACTAGGATAATTGAAGGATCAAAGCGATAATGAGGATGAGATAAATGGAAGATGAGTGATATGGATGAATGGAACTCTTAAAGAAACTTTGAAGGAAATGCTAAACATTTAGGACTTTGATTGATCGTGATTGGATTGATAGCTTGACTAGATGTGTTAAGTCAAACAAGAGTGATGAATGTAATTGTAAAACTCTTGGAAGTTGTGTTATCCAAGAGTTAACTCCTACAAGATGATAGTTTGACTAAGTGCGTCAAGTCAAACGTGATGATGATTTGATAATTTGGCTAGTTGTGTTAAGCCAAACAAGATGAACTCGTAAACCCTAGGAAGTTGTATTATCCAAGAGAGAACTCGTGTATAGGATGATGGTTTGACTAGCTGTGTTAAGTCAAACAAAGTGATTTGATTTCGCCTAGAAGTTTAGCATAACAAGTGTTTACAAAGTTTCCAAGAGTTGTTGGTGAGGTGACTTTTGACTGATTTAATGGTTGAGAGATGGATGAAAGTGATTGAATTTGATCCTAGACTTGACCTAGAATAACACTTCTACTTACAAGACCTCGGTGTTGAAGGACATGCTATATTTCCTATGAGAGGAAAGTAAACCTTTCAAACAATTCAGGATCTCAAGACGCTCCTCACTAGCTTTCACACTAAGCTTTTTGAACTTTGATTTATGGGATTTTGATCATGTTAGAAAACACATGTGTAATAAAATTTGTCTTTTATCTTGTCTTAGTGAATCCTTTTTACCAAAATCACTTGCTTGATTATGTTTTCAAACTGAATGTCTAATGTCCCACTTTCGTTTTCATCCCACAAGGTCCATTATGTGGAAATCAAGGAAAATTAGGGCAAAATTCTCCTAGGTTTATCCCTAGTGAGAACAAATGACGATAGAATTCAAACACTTAGAAACCTCTAAGGATATGATCCCTAGGGAAAGCAAGAGTGCTTAAATTCATTAAAGGTATTTGTTTCCTCCAAGGTGTTTGAAATTTGAGGCTCATGTGAATGTTCGTTTTTCAATGTTTTCAAGATCAAGCAATGTATTTCTTCCCAAACAATTTTACAATCCTAGGATGATGAGATAATACCTTGTTGGGTTCCCACTTGGATAAATCCAGCTGCGCATATCTTGTGTGAATGGCTAAATGCTTGACCACACTGGCTCCCCTCCACGGCACTCACTTATTCGGGTCAGCCAAGCATTAGTACCCATGAATCTCCCATGGCATACTTTCCATTTCCACAACAAGACCGCATGTTATGTGGGGCGGCTTCAAAGGACATGACCTTTTGCACCAACAAGATAGATAAGGTTTTGGCCAATTTCTAAACAAGGGTTCTAATTCGGGCATTCCGTTCGTGGGGGATTATCCAACGTCGGTGAGAGTCCATTGCTGTCCATCTCGTCAGAATAATCCTCGTGATATTGGCCTTTGTTCCAATATCCACACTTATATCCCGGGTGGAAGTCGCTTGGCTTTAGCGTGTTCCCGGTTGGGTCGTTCCCTTGGGTGATTACTTTTTCCCACAAGGCAGGCCCTCTAAGATAAACAATAGCGAGCTAACATATCCCGTCGTTCACACAACCCTTCGTTGAAAAACAAAGGGGAGAACCTCCGCAATATATCGTGCTCACACTCGCATGTTTTGTTCAATTTTAGATCCCAAATTGAAGTGTGGAGGCAATATTTTTGACAACTTAATATCATAAAAAAAACTTTTGATTCTCAAGATCACCGTGAGGCGCGAGAGAAGCGCATACGTCTTTTTGATGATATTACTTTGTGAAAAAGATTGCAAAATATGACAAACAGTTGTTCATTTTAAGTCCAAAAAGCAGTGATGAATTCGTTTTAAGCACCAAAATCCAAGTGTGAAGGTTGCCTTGTTCAATTTTAATCCCAAATTGAAATCTAGTAAGTGTCTAAGGTTCAATTTTAACCAACTTTGAAAAGATCAAGTCATTGATTGATTTTAAGCCCAAATTGAAAAGTGAGTTAGCTAAAAAAAGAAAAAAAAAGGGTAGTAAATGGAAGCTCCAAGATTGTTAAAACAAGCATTAAAAAATGCTTTTCAAGTCTTCAATTCCACTCTTTTTGCCTTCGTTTTTGCTTCAACCTTCAATTTCAATCTCCAATGCCAACCTTGAATTTCAATTTAAATATTTGTCTTCAAATGTCCACTTTGATTTCAACCTATTCTATGTTGGATTGGTGCCCTCCATGAAAATGTGAGAGAGCCCTTTCCCAATCCCTTTCCAAGCCAATAGACAATGAGTTGCTATGAGCTCAAGTTGCCTATAGTGTAGATGCATTCAAATTGTGTTGTAAAATGAGAGAAGATGCATTGCTTTTATAGAAGAAGTTGAGAGAAGAGAGGCCAAGTTTAGCCAATGTGGGACTAAATCCCCTCCAATAGAATAGAGACACTTGGCATGATGGGATTGGTCAAAGGTTGTGCAAGTTTTGGCCAATATGCCCATTCAAATTTGAAAAATGTCAATAAATGCATGTTGTTGAGGGTTTTGGGGGGAATAATCTTTGTCCAAAAAAGTCAAAGATGAGAGTTATTGAGGGAAAATAACTCTTTTTAATAAATCAATAAATTGATTTATTGATGCAAGTGGGTGGGTTAGTTAGGAGTTTAGATTTGACTCTAGTTGAGTCAAAAGCTAGAGAATGATAATCATGATTAGAAGTTAATTAATTTAGATTAATTAACTTAGGGGATTTTAGGATTTGACATTTGATTAAATCAATTTGATTTATTAAATCAAATGAGAAGAACATAAGGATTAAATAATTTGATTTATTTAATGAACCTTAGGAAATTAATCAATAAATTGCTTTAATTGATTAATAGCTGAAATGAATGTTAATTTGTATGATGCATGATTGTTATTTTTGCATGTCTACAGTAGTATCCACCTTACCAACAACCATCATACCAACAAGGTGCTTCCACCTCATACTATCAAGCACCTCCATCATACCAGCAAGGGGGTCCCTCATCTTATCATCAAAATCTATCATCATACCATCAAATCTACACTAATCCACCATCACAATCTACCTATGCTAATCAATATCAATCAGTTCCATCGTATGCACCTCCACCACCATCATATGATCAAACGGAATCTGCTCCATCCACATCTTACCAAAAATGAGCTCCTTACAATCAATCCAACCCATCAAACCCATCTTTGTCAACAAATTTTTAATAAGGAGTTGGAGGAGTTAAAAGCCGCATTGAAATACTTAGAAATAGGGGCTTCCAAAAAGTCTTTCAAGTTTGAAGTGATTTCTCCCTATCCATTTTATCCCTCAATTTCACTCATCCCTTTCCCTAAGAATTTTGAGATGTCGAAATTTGATAAATACAAAGGGACAAAGGATCCTAAGAACCATCTCCAAGAGTTTTATTCACATTGCTAAGAATTCCTCCATAATGACAACTATCTCCTATGGTTATTCTCTAGGAGTTTGACGGGGATAGCTCTTGATTGGTTCATGGGTCTTCCAAATGGATCCATCTCTTCTTTCGCGGATCTTTCAAAAAAAATCATCACGTAATTCTCCTTTAATTTAGAGAAACATATCAATACATTAGATCTTCTAAAAGAAAAACAACGTGATGGTGAAACCTTTGCTAGCTACTTGCAAAGGTGGTGTGCATTGGAAAGTTGCATGAAGTCTTTGCTTAGTGAGAAAGACATGGTGACTCTGTTTGTGGCCAATTCCCATCTAGACATGAGACATAATCTTAATTTGCATTGTGTCACAATCTTTTCAAAATTCATCGAAAAGGGTCCTATCATTGAGAGAGCTCTCATCACCAAGGGACAAATTAAAATCTATAATTCAGATAAAGAGAAGCCATCCAGAGATAATTCCTACTACTAGAACAAAAAAAAAATGTAGTTAATGATGGTGTCATAGAAACAAAGCATGTTCAAGTAGCAAACACCTCACAAAATCCTTAATACACTCCTTCACCACAACCAATGCCAAACCCCATATCTGTGTCGCAAGCCGCACCTCATCCTCCTCAACAATCCAATCAAAATAATCAGGGCAATAATAAGCCCTCTTTCACAACTTTGGGAGAGCCCTTGAGTGTCATGTTCAATAGGATTTTGCAAGCGAATTATCCAATTATTTATCCTCTGACCAAACCTTTTGATGAATCCAAGCCAAAACCAACCTAGTACAAAGAAAATAAGTATTATGAGTTCCATAAGATCAAAGGTCATTCCCTCAACAAGTGTCAAGGGCTCAAGAAATATGTCCAAGATCTTATAGATTGTGGGGATATACAAGTGGATACCAACCAAGCATCTTCATCCAATGCTTGATTACAGATATATCATAACACTTTCCCCAACCATAACCAAGGAGCTAGTATGTCTAATGTTAATCCTGGTCAAGCCACAACAAAATTCAAAACAAAAGCACTAATAATGTTAGCTACAAAAATGTACCTTACACCTATGATGGCATAGTTATGTGCATTAGTCAAGTAGAGCCTCACATCTCCATGATTCATGTCAAAGGGAAAGATCCTCAGTGTGATGTTACAACTCATTGCACCTGCATCTCAGTCCTTGGTCCTTCAACATCAACCCAATATGCTCTTGTAAGCTCACAGTATAATATTCTTGACCACCTAGGAAAGATGCCTGCTCAAATATCCATTTTGGATTTGCTTAAGTCTTCTCTTGTACATCAAGAAATCCTTACCAAGGCCTTACAATATACCCATGCACCAAATGACATAGATCCCACTCAATTTCAGGATTTAGTGGGACATATTTTGTCAACTTTCTAGTTGGGTTTTAGCCAAAATGACGTGCCTGCCATCAACCCCATTCATAACCGCCCTCTTCATATTGAATTCCTCATGGCCCGACATAAAGTAAAAAGGGTCTTGGTAGATAATGGCTCTGCCCTCAACCTATGTACATTAAAGTTCATAAAACAGGTTGGTTATACCACAGCTAACTTGAACAATTATGTCATCACCATAAAATCATATGATAATGCTAAGAGGGATTTTGAAGGCACCATTTGTCTTCCTATTCAGGCTGGCCCTATTGTGTAGTACACCACATGTCATGTTCTTTACCTTGAGCTTCCATATAATATCCTTCTCGGTCGCCCATGGATTCATTCCATGCAAGCCATTACATCCACTTATCATCAACATCTGAAGTTTCCTTTCCAAGGAATGGAACTAACCATACAAGCTAATCCTTAACCATTTGAGTATTTCCATGCTTTATAATCTCCCTTCCCCTATTCACATTATTGTCCTAGAGTTGAAATGGGGGCAGCTCGGGCCTCATCATCCAATACATCTCATAATTTTTCAACCAACACCACATCCACCATATCCACTACTTTTGATTCCACCATCACCAAGGTCAAGATCATTGGCAAGGTTTGTGGAGAATACGAAATGAAAACTACACTCAATGTGGCCACAATGCCACCCTCTCCTCACTCATTTTTCCAACCTTCTCATCCATCATCGAATGAAGATGAAAAGACACTCACACTCACTTCCAAGAACATGGGCTCAACAACATTCAGGGATTTGGGTACACTCAAAGATCAGATGGAAGATGATATCAGCCAATGGGTTTACTGAGAAGAGCCTAAGCCATCAACTCCTCTTGTTGAATATTTCCAAGAGACTTATCCTCACGCGTCAAAGTTGGCTAAAAAATGTAACTATCAAGGAGGTGGTCTTGGTATAGAGGAACAAGGACAACACTAACCTATAGAACCATTTGTGCGACCTAGAAGAATAGGCCTGGGCTATGACACAAAATAAAAGGGTCATGTAGCATCAACTAGTACTTCTAATAATTTTAGTGTGGATAACAATCTCCTTGAAGACATACTTGAAGAAGAATCCATCATACTTGTGTATGATGACGTGGATCTCTCTTCCATGTTCGATTGCACATCCATCTACACTATTGACCTCTCCCTTCGCCATCCTGAGCTCATTGATTGGGACCTATG
>CM021103.1:615078534-615089335 GCA_007115665.2 Sequoiadendron giganteum | reverse complement strand
ACCTTATGGGATTGGGGGAAGATGAATTCCCTATCCGCAAAAGTCAAAATAAACAAAATCAAAATGGGTCATCTAGTGAAAACCTCCCTGAGGTGCTTTTTGACTCAGAAAAAGTAAAAATAAAGGGTGTATCTAATAGTGAAAAACTCAATGAGGCACTGGAAGATGGGGATGTTCATCTTGCCCTCGTGGGAACTCAATTTCTTGAAAGATCTTCTATTATCATTGAAGAAACATAGGAAGTCAATTTAGGAACATAATAAAATCCAAAAATCACTTATGTAGCCAAATACTTATCTGAAGAGGAGAACTCCACTATTGTCCAGCTTCTCAAATATGGCATCATTAATTTTGCATGGGCCTATTTAGAAATGCTAGTCCTAGACTCTGCTCTATTTGTACATCATTTGGATGTCCACTCAGATGCTAAATTCGTCAAGCAAAAGTTGAGAAAAATGTATCCTCAAGTAGCCTTGTTAGTCAAGAAAGAGTTGGAGAAACTATTAGAAGCTAGATTCATAAGACCCATTGACTATTCAGATTGGGTATCCAACATAGTACCTATTGCCAAGCTGAATGGAAGTATCAGAATTTGCATCAATTTCCAAGATCTCAATAAGGCTTATCCTAAGTGATGGCAACACAAGGGTAGACAACTGAGAGGGGGGGTGAATCAATTGTCACAAAATTTCAAACTTATTAACTTTGTTAACCCTTATTCTCAGATCTAATTAATAACCATGAAATCATAAATCAACAACACATCAGAAATACACATAACACCAAGAATTTTTCATGGAAACCTTGTTAGAGGAAAAACCAAATCGGAGGTTAATCCACAAGTTTATACCCTGTTAAAAGTATAAGAGGAATAAATGGGAATGCACATGCATTCAGGCACACTGTCTAGAGCTCACTACTCATATACAAAGGAAGACTCGCTATCTTATAGAAACATTCATATTAAATCCATCTGAAGAATTTGAACTGAGAAAGTAGCATCTCCTAATGCCTAATTACAGTTCTGGTTAAGCACATGAACAATTCTTCACTTTTCTTCACTCTTCTTCACACTCTGCTCTACCTTCCAATGATTTGATATTTATTCACACATAGCACTCACACACTTCACATGGCACACTCATCAAATGAGATAAACAATCTCTCATATATATGCAACAAATAATTACATCGCTTCATGTCGGCTTGAAATAAATAATATACTAAATGCAAACTGTCGGCCTAAAACAATAAATATTATTAATGTGAATCAACCAAGGTCGGCCACAACATAGTAGAGACCCAAAACAATGTCCTCAAACATAAAACACCTTCAAATATTTTTCCTCGAAGATCCACAACACGCTATACTCACCCTATCGGCCATGAACATGAAAAACATGAACATGCAAGAGAAAATCATGGATCACGAGCACAACGATAAATGTGGGCATGAAAAATAGATAGAGAATAATATAGAAACATCCATGAACACCATAAGAACATATGCAACAACTCAGATTACTAGAATCACATTATCTTCTTCCAGGAACACCAGCTTCAGTAACAGAATAACTGTCGAAACACAAAAAACTCATAGCTTGCTCAAATCTCCATGCGCACCTCTAAAACTTTCATTGGATAAACTAGATAGGCTTGAAAACAAACCCTTTAATCTACAACTTTTCACCATCAACATACTAAACTTTCCATCATACTGATCTTCACTTCTTCACAGACAACTTGCAACTTATTTTATTACAATTTTTTTGATATCCTTGACATATATAGTCTTAAAGACATTAATGCTAATAGTGTTGACATCAATTACAGCCACATATCAGCAACACAACCACAACATCCAAAAATCTCACCCTTTGGCATTGATGGCAACACATGATGTGAAAAACATCATCAACACAACTAACTTCAACACTTACTCCCCCTTAGTTTTTGACTTCTCTCACGACTTCTTCCATATTTTCACATTATCCTTCTCCCCCTTTGATATCAATGACAAAGATACACAAGCTCTGAACCACATATCTGAATCTTCTGACTACTCCCCCTGAGTAGTAGCCACCACAACATCAATCTGAATCAAGCTATGACTGTGAAATACTTGGACTAATGCAATATCTTGCATCTTAGTTTTGATTAGGAGGGGTAATCACCCCTAACTTCCCTCTAAGATACTCAAAATTATCCTTATGCAATGGCTTAGTAAATATGTCTGTAATATGTTCCTTAGTAGGCACATACTCCAGTCTAACTTCCTTATCACTCGTCTTGTCTCTCAAAAAGTGGTACTTGATAGATATATGCTTGGTCTTTGAATGCAGCACCGGATTCTTAGAAATTTTAATCGCACTTGAATTATCACATAATATATCAATAGGTTCATCATACACAACTCTGATATCTTTCAACATCTACTTTATCCATAATAATTGAGTACAATTGTTAGCAGCATCAATGTATTTTGCCTCTATAGTAGACAAAGAAATGGCATTCTACTTTTTACTTAACCATGAAATCAGCTTCTTTCTCAAGAAAAATGTGCCACCACTAGTACTTTTCTTATCATTCACATCTCCTGCCCAATTAGCATCAATAAAGGAACTTAAGGTAATATTGTCATCTTTAGGATACCACAGACCAAAATTAATTGTTCTCCTCAAGTATCTGAAAATTCTTTTTATAGCAATCACATGAGATTCCTTAGGATCGACTTGAAATCTTGTAACAATACATACAACATTCATGATATTAGGTCTAGTTTTAGTCAAATAAATCAATCCACCAATCATTGATATGTATCTAGTATGATTTTCCTTCGAAGAATCATCATCTATTGTCAACTTACATCCGGTCACTATGGGTGTATCGACTAGCTTTGAATCTTCCATACCAAACTTCATTAGCAATTCTTTCACATATTTGGACTGAGCTATAAAGATCCCTTTATCTAACTAAGTAATTTGTAATCCCAACAATAATTTCATCTATCCAATCATTGACATCTCAAACTCATTCTACATCTAATTAGCAAACTTCATGCACAATCCATCATCTCCTCCAAAAATTATATCATCAACAAAGACTTCCACAAACAAATCTTTATCATCATCAATCTTGAAATATAGATTACTATCAGCAGTACCTTTGTTAAATGCAAGCTTCAATAAATATGTTTCCAATCTAGCATACCAAGCTTTGGGGGCTTGTTTGAGTATATACAATGCTTTCTTCAACCAACACACCATATCTCCTAGATCAGTCAATTGAAATCCATCAGGTTGTTCAATGTACACTTCTTCTTCAAATTTTCCATTTAGAGATGCTAACTTGACATCCATATGATAAACCTTGTATTTTTTGAAAGCAACATAAGCAAGAAACAAACTCACAACTTTAATTCTAGCAACAGTGGAAAAAGTCTCTTCAAATTCAATTCCTTCCATCTGAGAATATCCTTTACATACCAGTCTTGCTTTGTTTCTGATAACTTCACCTTGCTCATTTAGTTTGTTTCTAAAGACCCATTTAGTTCCAATTACATTTTTATCCTTAGGTCTAGGAAGAAGATTTTGTGTATTATTCTTCTTAATTTGTTGCAGTTCTTCTTTCATTACTTCAATCCAGTGTTCATCTTTGCATGCTTCATCTAAATTACTTGGCTCAGTCTTTGATATCAAATAGTATTCTTCTATAATTCTTCTCCTAGTTTGGACACCTTTGTTCTTATCACCTATAATCTTATTTTATGAATGATTTAATCTCACATACCTTGGTGTCTTAGGTTGTTCTTGAATTTTAGGCTCTTGTAATCTCTCTTTTGCACTTCACTAGTTTCTCCTTCTTGATCTTCTTGATTCACCAGAATGATCAGAACTTGATTTGAGGTCTAACATTTGTTTGTATTGTCATTCTTATCATCGGAATCATATCCACAAGTTCTAGATGGTCTAGCAATGTCTTCATCAACCTTAACATTTGCACTTTCAACCATTTTCTTCAATCTCTTGTTGTAGCATTGGTAGGCCTTGCTCTTAGTAGAATAGCCAAGAAATATTCCTTCATCACTTCTAGCATCAAACTTTCATATATCTTCATCTCTTCTGATGTAGCATTTACTCCCAAAGATTTTGAAATATCTAACAGTAGGCTTATGACCATACCATAGCTCAAAAGGGGTCTTAACAGTATCACCTTTGATTTGTACCCAGTTGAGGATATAAACAACAGTACTCGTAGTTTCTCTCCAATAGATGTGAGGAACATTTCCTTCCAGCATCATAGTTCTAGTAGCATCTTGAATTGTCATGTTCTTCCTTTCCACAACTCCATTTTGTTGAGGGGTCTGCGATGCAAATAAATGTCTCTTTATCCCAAGTTCTTCACAAAAAGAATTAAACTCACCGGAAGTGAATTCACCACCTCTATCTGATCTTAGACACTTAATATTTAGACCTGTCTTTGTCTTAACCATAGCCTTAAAGATCTTGAACTTCTCTAGAGCTTCATATTTCTCCCTTAAGAAAGTGACCCACATCATCCTAGAATAATCATCAATAAGCAACATGAAATACCTATAACCTTGAAAACTTATGATTCTAGTAGGACCACACAAGTCAGTATGCACAAGCTCCAACAATTCATTTGAACAGTGTTTTTTTCTCTGAAATGAAATTCTAGTTTTCTTTCCTAACTGATGTTCCTTGCATATGGAATTAGTAGGCTTTACTAACTTAGTAAGATCTCTCACTGCCTGAGTAGAACTTATCTTGATAATAATTTCAAAGTTTACATGACACATTCTCTTGTGTCACAACTAACTTTCATCAACTTGAGCAATTAGACAACTTACTAGCCGCATTCAAGTGAAAAATGTTACCTTTTGTTTTTGTACCTAAAGCAATAACATTTCCAGAATGTACCAATATTCTACATTTTCCATCCTTGAATTGAAGATTTTATCCCTTATCAACCATTTGTCCAACACAAAAGATTATGCTTCAAACCTTCAACATAAATAACATCATCATTATTATGCTTACCATCAAATGAAATACATCCTTTGCCACGAATTATACCACCATTTTTATCACCAAATCTTACAACACCACCATCATAATTTTCCAAGCTCGCAAATTTTCTTTTATCACCTTTTATGTGATGTGAACATCCACTATCAATTACCCATGCATCCTTTTCTTCAACTCAAGCAGCTAGGGCTTTCTCCACATTTGTACAACTAGCAGATTTAGTAGAAACGGGTTTATTTTCCTTGAAAGCAATAAACACAAACTCATCTTCACTTTCATTCCCTTTATCAGATTCATCATCTATCACATCTTCATTGGTAGCATAATAATACTTCTTTTGAAATCTAGGCTTGTTATATCTTGGCTTGGGGACTCTTTTCGAACACCTTGATGCAAAATGACCTATCTTATTGTAGGAAAAACATTTAATAGGAAACTTTCCTTTATACTTACCTTCTCGTTTGGTTTCTCTTTTGACAATAAGTGCTTCAAGCTTATTCAATTATCTTTCTTCTTCTTCAATCTATCTCATTTCTTCCTCATACTTGAATACCTTTCTAGAAGAACTTTCACCTAGATCATATTTTTGCTTGTCTCTTCCAAACGTAGTAGCTTTGAATTCAAATTCTATCTTAGGAAGGGCATCGTCGAATTCACTCAACTCAAAAGAAGTAAGTTTACCAATCAACATATCTTTGGTTACATTTGTCATAGTCCTGGGCTCATCAATAGTTGTAGCTCTAAATTTTTATGCATCAGGCAAGGATCTAAGCACTTTAGCAATAATCTTTGATTCATCCAACTGTCCACCAACATATCTGATGCCACATACAAGTTCAGTTACTCTTTGCATGAAAGTAGTAATATTCTCATCATTACCCATTTTCAACAATTCATATTTCTCTTTCAGACTCTATAGCTTAGTAATCTTCAAATTAGCATCACCTTCATACAAAGTTTCCAACTTTTTATAGATCTCATAAGCAGTCTTCAGATCCATAACATTCATCATCTCAGAATCAGCCAAAGCACTCAACAATGATTCCTTAGCCTTGATATTGTATTTAGCATCCCTAATATCAATAATAGTAGTAGGACCATTTTGAGGAATAACATACCTATTACTTGTAATGTTCTAGTAAGATTCACCAATGCATCTCAGATGACACTCCATTCAATTCTTCCACAGAGAATAGCTTATTTCATCAAATCTCACACTATCCTTCTTATATGTCACCATCCCAAATCACCTCAAGTTGTTAAACTTCTTCCAAGGAACCTACTCTAATACCAATTGTTGGCAACACAAGGGTAGACAACTAAGAGGGGGGATGAATAATTTGTCACAAAATTTCAAACTTATTAAATTTGTTAAACCTTATTCTCATATATGATTAATAACAATGAAAGCATTAATTAGCTACACATCTAAAATACACATAACACCAAGATTTTTGTGTGGAAATCTTGTTAGGGGAAAAACCACGGTGGAGGTTAATCCACAAGTTTATACTCTTTTAAAAGTATAAGAAGAATAAATGGGAATCCACATGCATTTAGGCACACTTCCTAGAGCTCACTGCTCAGATACAAAGGAAGACTTACTGTCTTATAGATACATTTAGATTAAATCCATCTAAAGAATTTGAACTGAGAAAGTAGCATCTACTAATGCTTGATTACAGTTCCAGTTAAGCACATGAACACTTCTTCACTCTTCTTCACACTCTTATCTACCTTTGAATGATCTAATATTTATTCACACATAGCACTCACACACTTCGCATTGCACACTCATCAAATGAGATAAAAAATCCCTTATATATATCTACAACAAGTAATTACATCGCTTCATGTCGTCTTGAACAAAATAATAGAATGAATGCAAACTGTCAACCCAAAACAATAAATATTATTAATGTGAATCAATCAAGGTCGGCCACAACATACTAGAGACCCAAAACAATGTCCTCAAACACAAAACACCTTCAAATATTTTTCCTTGAAGATCCACAACACTCTATAATCACTTTATCAGCCATGAACATGAAAAACATGAACACGCAAGAGAAAATCATAGATCATGAGCACAACAATCAATTTGAACGTGAAAAATAGATAGAGAACGATCTAGAAATGTCCACGAACACAACAAGAACATGCGCTGCAACTCAGATTACCAGAATCACATTATCTTCTTCGAAGAACACCAACTTCAATAACAAAATAACTATTGGAACAAATAAACTCATAGCTTTCTCAAATCTTCATGCACACCTCTAAAAATTTTGGTGGATAAACTAGATAGGCTTGAAAACAAACCCTTTAATCCGCAACTTCTCACTGTCAACATACTAAACTTTCCATCATACTGATCTTCACTTCTTCATAGATAACTTGCAACTTATTTTATTACAATTCTCTCAATATCCTTGACATATACAGTCTTAAAGACATTAATGCTAATAGTGTTGACATCAATGACAACCACATATCAGCAACACAACCACAAAATCCAATACTAAGGATGATTTTCCCTTGTGAAACATTGATATGTTGGTTGATCTAACTACTAGACATGAGATGTTATCCCAAATGGATGGATTCTCTAGCTACAATCAGATTAAAATTGCACCTAAAGATCAACACAAGACTTCCTTCACTACTCCTTGGGGCACATTTTATTACAATGTCATGCCTTTTGACCTAGAGAATGCGAGGGAAACATATCAACGTGCTATGACATTCATCTTCCATGATCTCATTCACATCATAATGGAAGATTATTTTGATGATCTATTGGGGAAATCAAAAACAAGAGAAGAACATCCTACAATCCTGAATAAGATCTTTGAATGGTTGGAGCATTACAAACTACGTTTCAATCCTAAGAATTTTGTCTTTGGGGTCACTTTAGGAAAGCTATTGGGTTTCATTACCTCTAGAAGGGGCATAGAGGTAGATCCGGCCAAAGTCAAAGCGATAATGGAAATGCCCCCACCACGTAATCTTAAATAGTTGAGAAGCCTTCAAGGAGAGTTACAGTCCATCGGGCGATTTATAGCTCAGTTAGTTGATAAGTGTCAACCATTCTCCCACCTATTGCAAAATATACTACCTTAAATTTGGATTCAAACTATCAACTCGATTTTGACAAGATCAAAGAGTACGTGGCTCATCGACCCATCCTTATGCCTCCAATTCCAAGAAAACCCCTCTTCTTATATATTTCAACTACTTTAGTTGTACTGGGGGAATTATTAGCCCAATAGGATGAGTCTTCAAAAGAACTCACAATCTACTATATTATTCAAACATTAGTGGGCTATGAGCTTAATTATTCTCTAATGGAAAAACCTTGCTTAGTTGTGGTCTTTTGTTCATAAAAGCTCTGCCATTATATTTTCATTCATCTAGTAAAGCTGATATCAAAAGTCAATCCGTTCAAATATATGTTATCTAGAACATCTTTAACTGGTTGCATGGCTAAGTGGATCATGCTACAGAGTGAATTTGATATAGAATATGTGGACAAAAAGGCCATTAAAGGACAAGTAATAGCAAATCAGTTGGCAAATGCCCCTTTGGAAGATGCTTATCCTTTGGTTATAGATTTTCTTGATGAGAGGTCCTTACAATCATAAAGACAACTACCTAGACACTCTACTTTGATGGTTCATACACTCACAATGGATATAGGGTAGGTATATTGTTTGTCACACCACAAGGTGATTACATCCTGAAATCATTCAGGTTAGCCTTCCCATGCATAAACAACATACTAGAGTATGAGGCTCTCATCACAAGTCTTAGGATCACCACCCAATAGAATATCACTCACTTACAAGTCTTTGGAAATTCTCAATTGGTCATTAAATAGGTAAATGATGTGTTCCAAATGAAGGATGACAAGTTGTTACCTTATAAGCGCATGGTGGATGATTTCAAGAGGTATTTCACCTTTATCCAATTTGAGAAAATCCCAAGAATCCAGAATAAGGCGGTTGATGCAATGACTACAATTGGTTCCTTAATTGACATTCCAAAAGATCGAATAGATTGTCAGTTCCTAGTTGAACAAATTTTAATCCCATCTTATGATATCCCTAAGAGCGATATGGTGTGTGACATCATAGGTCCTGAATCACTGTGGTATCATGACATTTACACCTATCTCCATGATAACATCCTACCCCCCGATCTTACACGTAATCAACGTAAATCCTTCATCCTACACACCTCCAATTATACCATAATGGGAGATACTCTCTATCATCGCGAGTATGATGGAACCCTTCTTAGGTGTTTAAACAAGACCAAGGCTCACGCCGCATTAGTAGAGGTATATAGTGGTATCTATGGGGCTCATTCTAATGGCATGGCCTTGGCTAAGAGAATTATCAAAGAAAGATATTATTGGCCTACTATGGAGCATGATTCTTGTGAGTTTGTAAAGAGATGTTTTCCTTATCAGCAACATGCAGATCCAATTCATGCTCATGTGCATTATCTACAACCCATCATAGCACCATAGCCCTTTTCACAATGGGGTTTCAATTTGATCAGAAAGATCTACCCTCCATCTTCTGACGGCCACACCATCATCATCACCACTACTGAATACTTTACTAAGTGGGTCGAAGCAATGCAACTTGCTCAAATCATGAGTGTTCAGATTTCTAGGTTCATCCTATTCCATATCCTTTGTAGGTATGGAATTTCCTCCACTATCATCATGGATAATGGAAATCCATTTAAGAATAATTCTATGAAATTCTTTTGTGAGACCTATCATATCCAACACCATTGGTCCACTCCATATTACCCCCAAGGTAACAGTCAAGCAGAAGCAGCCAATAAGACCTTAATCAAAATCCTAAAATAGGTTGTTAACAACACTGGCCAAAATTGGCATCTCCATATCCATCTCGCCCTTTGGGCTTACCGCACTTCCATCCACACTCCCAATGGCACAACTCCATATTCCCTCATTTATGGTTTCAAAGTTATCTTGTTGATCGAAGTCGAGATCCCATCACTTTGCATATCCCTCAAAAATCTAATAAGTGGTGAAGATACTCGGGTTGCACGCCTTGCTCAATTGGAACTCTTAGATGAAAGGTGGATAAAAGCATATAATCATTTGCAAGCCTATCAACATCCTCTTAGGAGAAGCTACAATAAAAAGGTTTGGCCTTGGAAATTTAATGTTGGTGATCTAGACCTTAAATAAAACCAACGAAATCTACAAGAGCGAGACAAGAAAGGAAAATTTGAAGCAAATTGGCTAGGTCCTTATATCATCACAGCTAAGTATGGTTTTGGCACATACAAGCTTGCCACTCCTGAAGGGGAACCCTTAGAAAATCCCATCAATATTATGCATCTAAAAAAAAATTATTCCTAAGTTAGTTGGGTTGTCCTTTCCTAAGAAAATATAAAAAAAAGTAAAAAATTGTCAAAAAAAATCAAAAAATAGTAAAGAGAAATAATTCATCCTATGGTGAAAACCACTCTTTGTGGTGCCTTGGATAAATAAATTTGGTGAAAAATTTGCAATAGGCGCCATTCGTAGAGGGCTTAATCATTATCTACCTTGCGTCCTAGTTACTTTATCCTTCCATCCATCTTATCCTCAAACCCTATCTCAGCATCCAATCGGTCCTATCCATCTATTACCATCCCATCATCCATCGCATGGTATTTTTTGATTGAGCATTAGATGATCCATATCGTCTATCCAAAATCCTTAG